>PISX010006525.1:0-96757 GCA_004024625.1 Mellivora capensis | reverse complement strand
GAGGATTTCTTACTCCTCTGGTGCCACTTTCCCTACATTTCATCTGATGATTTTCCTATATTTACAATGAATTCACAGCCCCTACCTTCCTACGCAGAGTACTCCAAATAAATGGACAACCAATTCAGTTAAAACAAAGACCAAAAAACCAAAAACACCTGTATTAGAAATCAAAAGCAATTAAGGAGAACACACCATCTATTTATGTGAGATAATCGTGCCCCAACAATTACTGGCTCAACTAAAAAAGTAACAATGCCCCTAGGTTACCAGATCCCAGGTGGCAGCTCATTTTAATGTGGAAATCACTTTTTTACAGGAAAAAATATCTATTTGGAGATCTCAAACTGTGTACAAAGCTACATTTAAAATACTATGAAAATGATCATGGACCATGAAGCCAGCCCAAACACACACAATCAGGGAATAGGCAAAATGTGATGGAAGATTAATACTGACAACGGACGCAGCTAGTCTGTTTCTTTTACTTTTTAAAGTTTTTATATAAACTTCAGATAGTTAAAATACAATGTAATATCAGTTTCAGGTGTACAATTTAGTGATTCAACACTTCCATACATCGCCTGGTGCTCATCACAGGTGCTGTGATCTCCTTAATCCCCATCACCCTAGTTGACCCATCCTTCCACCCACCTCCTGTCTGGCAAACACCAGCTCGTTCTCTATAGTGAAGAATCTGTTTCTTGGTTTGTCTCCCTCTCTCTCTTTCTTTCCCTTTACTTGTTTGTTTTGTTTAAATTCCACATATGAGTGAAATCATACGGCATTTGTCTTTCTCTGACTTTTCTAAAACAGCGTTTCCCACCTGTATGTGGTTTTCCTCCCATTTCCACCAACATGCTAATTCAGGTTCCTGCTGTCTCATACCTAAAAATGATGTTCCTGATTCTGCCTTATAGCTTTTGCTCCTCTAATATACCCTCATTATAAAGTAAAAGCAGTGAGTGAGAGAGTTTCAGTAAATAAACTAATAATTATTAAACCCAAACTAAATGCCAGTACAAAGGACTTTACAGATGTATTTCTCATTTAAATTTATACTCTTGGAGGTGAGCAATAATCTCTCAGTTTTCGATGAAAAAATTCAGGTTCAAAGAGGTTCAGCAACTTGCCCAAGATCATGCAGCTAGTAAATGAAAGAACCCCAAATATCAAACCAAGATCTTCTCCATATCTAATCGAATCCATACCTAAAGCATACCCCTTTCCTACATTATGTGGATGGACATGATTACTAGCACAACTGGTAAAAGTGATTCCCTTGGGATATACAGCAAAGCTGATCCCTTTGACAAGTGATACTTAGGTTCATGATCCTTTCCCTGCCTTGCACAGTTCCTCCATCAGAAACTGTCCTGCCAGTCTTCCAAGATTCAGCTTTAGTTGTGTTTCGTATCTTACAGGAAGCTTTCCCCGTTTTACAGCGTGATCTCTGCACCCTTCCTCTGCTTCAATAAGCCCCTAACCATACCTTTATCACCGCATAGATCACACTGCAGTCCAATATGTCTATTCCTCTAAAAGCCAGTGAGGTCCTTGACAAGTAGAGCTGCATTCTGTTCCTCATTGTCCAGCACCACACTCACTCTCCCCCTGTAGGCTTCTAGTCTGAAGCAGGCAGAACTCGAAGAGGAAAAGATTTAACACTAACTCAAGTTTAGGGCTTTAGTTATGTGTTAGACTGGAAATTCTCCTGAATTTAGACTCAGTTTGTGACTTAGGCGGCAGAAAGAATGTCTATTACTCAAGATTGAACATCATATCCATGGGACTTAATGGATTTTTAGCCTGTGGCTGAGAAAGTTTAAAGGCCAGGGGAAGCAAAAATAGAATTTTGCAATTTAGGTGCACCAGGTTCGCTCAGAAAACTAGTCATTTTGCATCTCCAGTGCCTAAGACACTAAAGAAAAAAAGAAATGACTTCTCTTGTCTTAACTATGAAGGCTTCCCTAGTAATTTCCAAGAAATGTAGGACATCACTCATCCCTCTAAATAAGCAAATTTTCTAGACACTGGAGCCCCCATATTTAAAGACCTCAGTAGTAGAAAGAATTAACTTTGTCTTAACAAATGTTAGTCATAGTAGCTAGCTTTTATAGCATACTGATTGTGTGCTGAGAAGGGATGGGGAAGACTGCTTGTGAAGGGCACTGTAGGGCCTAAGGAGCTTCACACATATTTTACCATTTAACTCTCATAACAATCAACATTCATCTTCCCATTTTATGGACACAGAAGCCAAAACGGGAGAAGTTAAGTGGCTTGACCAAGACTGCACTGTAAGTTAATGGAAGATTCCAACCCAGACTATATATAATAAATCTGTGTGTGTGTGTGTGTGTGTGTGTGTGTGTGTATGAAGATTCATTATAAGAATTGGCTTTTAAAGGCTCTGAAGTTCCACTATCAGCTGTCTGCAACATAGAGACTCAGGAAAGCTGGTGGTATAATTCAATATGAATCTGAAGGTCTGAGAACCCAGGGGCTGATGGTCTAAGTCCTAGTTCCTAGTCCAAAAGCTGAAGAACCAAGAGTACCAATATTCAAGGGCAGAAGACAGATCTCTCAGCTCAAGCAGAAGGAGTGAACCCCCCTACCTCTGCCTCTATTCTATTCAGGCGCACCCACATTGGGGAGGGCAATCTTCTCAACTCAGTCTACTAATTAAAAAGCATCCTCACCGACACATCCAGAAATCATGTTTTACCAGGGAACTGACCATCCCTTTAGCCCAATCAAGTTGACACAAAATTAACCATCACAATTCTGCCCTTTTCAACCTGCATCCATACGTATCTCTTTAAGCCATACTTAATCTCCAGATAAAGACAGCAGCAAGGTTATAATCCCACCTAACATGATATAACCAAAATGTATAACCAAAAATGTACAATACCTCCCTCAGAAGAGGGGGAAAAGTCCTTGAGTGATGTTTATTCTTCTACTGATATGCTGTAATTTAAATACTATGATGTAGAATCAACAATACATAAATACCGGTATCAAGTCAATGCATCTTACCTTACATGATAAGGGATTAAGGGAGGAGAAAAAAAAAGACATTTACTTAATATATAGATATATATACACAGACATATTCATAAAAATGAGGAAGTACTCATGACAATTACAGTCCTCGTTTCCACAATGGGTCATGTGCTTACAGTTTATAACTACTTTCTTCCACCACCCATTCTGTATTTCCTTTGCCTTCAGCAAGTACTTCAGCTGGTCATAACTTTTTACGTGGCAGACTGACCCAAACCTTCATTCCTGAAGGGTCCAGGCCATTAGCTGGGCTGTTGTGGTTTTCCACGGACCTTATTCACAGGACACAGTACTACTAAGCGATCCCCTAAGGGACTTCTTGCATTCACACTCTTCCTTATATCCCTTGTAGAGTAGCAGTCCAATTTCCCCTTGATAAACAGGACCAATCATCCCAGCTAGTACTATAACTCTTTCTTTGCCTACTGAATCAGAGGCATGAGGAGTCCAAAACAGCCAGGTCTTAAAGTTCTGTTCAATTGAATCCCTGTCATGTCCCCCAGGGGAAGCATTCCTCTCTCTGGAACTAAAACCTCTAGGCCAACACAGCATAGAGTCACAGGAACAATAAACAAAAAATTCACTAGTGGTTTGCTACAGGTCATAGTGCGTGGTACTACTCCCATTTTCACCCTTAATTCCTGGAACTGTGAATCTTACCTATGACAGAAACAGAAGTGTATATTGTATGCCGACTCAGAGCATATAGAGCCTTCTGGAGAACTCTTCCTCAGCCTTGCAAGGAACTGCCACCTATCTGGCTCTTTAACTGAATCTTCAAAAAGGCATTCTACCAATCTATCAAGCCAGGTGCTTTAGAATGATGGGGAACATGTAAGACCAGTAAATTCCATTAATGTGTCCCCATCGCTACATTTATTTTGCTTTGAGATGAGTTCCTTAATCGGAAGCAATGCTGTATGTAAATCTGTATGCAGAGTAAGTATCTATTGCAGTAAGAACAAAACACCACCGCTTCCAGATGAAGGTGACCCAATGGAATCAACTTGCCAGAGGTAGCTGGTTGATCATTCCAATGAATGGTACCATATAAGGGGCTCAGAATTGGTCTCAGCTGCTGGCAGACTGGGCACTCAGTGGGGACCACAGCAAAGTCAGCATTGGTGAATGGAATTCTATGTTGCTGAGCCCATACATAACCTCCATTATCTGCCATGGTGGCTACTTTTTTCATGTGTCTACGGGGCGATAACGGGGTTGGCTGGGTAAAGAAGCTGACTGATATCTACAGAATGGGTCATCCTAGCCATTTGATTATCAAAACTCTCCTTGCCTGAAGTTGACTTGGTGAGGATTTACATGGGACCACACACACAGTGAAATTTCCTTTAATTTTCTTTTTAATGCGTATATGACATCTGGGGGACATACCCGATCTGAAGAGGCACCAGGTCTCACCTCACAAAGACTTTCATCCCAATAACCCACTCCATCATCATCCAATTGTATTTATTAAGAGTCAAAAAAGACAGCATTTTTGTAAATTCAATTATAGTATCCAGATCCCTTTTTGGCAAACTATCCAGTAACGAGCTGCTAGTGTTTTCTTTGTCTTAGGCGGTGATATTATCTAAACCTATACTGAGCCCCTATGGCTTAGTAAACACAACAGAAAATGCATTATTTATCCTGGTCTTCATTAATAATTAATAAAATTACAGGTATATCAGATTTCCAGGCTACCCAGCTCACATCAGTGAAACCAGTACACAACTGCTTTCTCCCAAAAGATCACAATTAATTGAATGCTGCTGAATGTATGTTTTTAATTAATTTGTTTGACCTTCTCATGCTGAAGCTGGAAAATAATGAGGCAAATTTTCAAGTAGAGGAACATGCTATGATTTGTAAGCTTTCTGTTCTTATGGTTTTAAAACTGCATCAAACTCATTTTTTAGCTTCCTCTAGACATGTAAAGAAATAATTATTACCAAATTACTCTAAAGTCCCAGAAAAGAAAATAGGCAGAGGTAGAGTATCCTCATAGCAATATGGGATGTGGCTTTCCAATCCAATCTTTCTTTTGCTTCCTTTGCCTGTCACCCACACTGACTCTACCTTTTCACCAACATCACTGTCTCCTTCTCACTGTCATACAGATACTCTCCTTCTTCTCCCAGTCACTGACAATGAATAGTTAATGAGCAATTATTAAAAAGTTACTGGACAATCAATAATAATTATTATTAACCATGTTTATAAAGCTCCCTTAAAACTTTTTAAGTGCTTCCAAAAATATTATTTTAATTTCCTGGTACATGCTCACCTCCATAGAGATACAAAGATGATTGACATCCTGCACTCAGTGTGCTAAAGTCTAGTAGTAAAAATAAAACATGTGGTGCAAATGACCAAATTATGAATCAGAAAATCAGAAGTACATGCTCTTCTCCATTCCAAGCTGCTCCAAGGCAGGATCCTACCATATTCCTCTTGATTCCCAGTATCTAGCTCCACGGTTGGCAAAGAGACTGTTGGCCGAAAGAAGAGCCCAAAGGAAAGTGTCATTCTTTCTAACCTGTGTATCATTAACTGTGCTGCAAGCCCCAGGTAAGGCAATAAAGATAAGCCACCAGGTCCCCGCCCTCATGGTGCTGAGCTTCTAATGTGAAGAACATCCAAGAGCTTGGAGGCAAACAAAAATCCACACTGTAACAGATGTGATAAGTGCAAGGAAGGAAGTAACAGAAAAAAATGGGTTAAAGGGTGATGGGAGGGGAGTAGAAGGGGTGAAAAGATCAGGAAATTAGAAGACCCTCCAACTCGAGAGAGATCTGCAAACTTTTCTTATTTTCCAGTGCACTTATGGATTTAGAAAGTCTTTGAAGAAAAGATAGAAATACCAAGTCTTTTCTAATATTTAAAGAATGCTGCCTAGAAGGGGAATAGGTCTTTACCCCCATGTACATAAAACACTCCCAAGTAAGCAAAGTTTGATTTAAAATTTTATTTTCCCAATCTTTTCCTCTTTTTTTTATGCGTATCTTAGCTTGGGCTCCCTAGAATATACAGTGGGAAACTAAAACCAAGTTCTCAGGGGATCTGATCTGGGAAGGAGGTATGAGGGGCAGTGAAATGAAGTGGAAAGCTGGGAGAAGCAACAGAAAGATGCATGATGGTGGTGGCTACTGGGTGGTAGGAGATACCGGCTGCTCCATTCACAGGACCTCATGAGGGGGTCACAGGAAATGCATTTCAGAACCATCTGAGGGGAGGAAGGGATAAGGGAGGAAGCCGTCATTCAACATCTGGTTTCTTATTTTACCCTGTCAGACCCTGAACTCCTTCCACCTCTGAGTTCCTGCAATGTCTCCCCTACCCCAGCCCCATTCTGGCCCCCCCCGACCCCTCCCCCACACACAATGTACCATCAGCAGGGCAGCCCTGGCAGGGAAAGAAGCTAGAGACCTGAGGTGTGATCAGGGTGAATCTGCACAGAGCTGGTTCCACAGCAGCAAAGGGCAAAAGATCAGTCAATGACAAAAGAATATGATGAGGTAACTAAAAGTCACTTGGTCTTTTGAATTTTCAGAGTTCTCCCTGAAAATCATGGAGTAATTAAAGTTCCAATTCAGAGTGAGATGGGCAAGCAGATTAAAATTCTATGTAGTGCCAGTTTTAAAATATACCCTTCAAATCCCCTTCCTTGTCACCATCCTACACTACCCATTCATGCATGTGGGCATGTGTGTGTGTTTGTCTAAGTCATTTCTTTCCATTTCCAAGATGGCCTGATGCTTTCTGTGTGGAGATACAAGGTAGAGAGCAATGTAGCTCTTAAGTTTCCCAAAGGATGCCCTTTTGAGAGGTACTTTTTAAATGAAAAATTGTGTTGATAATATCCTTTTTAATTCCTCCAAATGTAAGCAAAACAAAATTATCTTAAAGTAATGTTAGGTCCCAAGATAGCAACAGATGACCATTTTAGTACAAAGCTGGGAGTGTTTTCAAACCACAGCTCTCTGGCACCAGAATAACTTAGGGTAGCCAATGTGACAGGCCTAAGTGCTCCAATGACATGGGCAGAAGTAGCCTAAACCTTTCATATCCCAATTCATCCTGCCAATGATCTTTTTACAGATATGGTTAATTCAATTACCACAATAACTGAGGGTGTGTTGAAGGTTGGACAAGTTCAATACCTCCACAACTCCACTCTAGAAGGATGCTACAGTATCATGTAGCATACAAGATCATTTTAACTCGCGTTGACTCACCAAAACACTTCTTTATGAAATGGAAAAATGTAAACAGGCCCCCATTATGATGCCTACTATGTAAGAAATTGCTTATTTTGTATTTTACTAAAGAAATTTACTCACAGTAAACGTTTTATTTCCCATTGCCTTCTGAGTAAAGTGAATTCTGGTATTTAGAAGAACTTCTATTTGTTAAACAGAAGAAAACTTTTGCCCTTCATATAATGGCCTCTGATGTTACTGCAGGCAGTTTAAACTAGTGAGTGGGAGTATCAGAGTTTGAAGTTAGAGCTGTTCCGTAACTAAATTGTTCTACCCAAGAAAGGTAAAGAGAGATTAAAAATTCCAGGAAAACATCTAGAAAATGTGAGGCAGGGACAAGAAGACAGAGCACAGAAGGCAAAGCAGAGAGAGGGAAGAAACCTGGTAGCTGTGAGGATGGGAAGACCAGGCAGAGCTCACTCACTGAGCTTGGTGTGCAAGGAAGGAGGGAGCCAGCACTTCGCAGGGCAACTACCCACCTGGGCATCTCTGTGTGGCCTTGGGAATACTTCAGTGCCCCTCATACTCTTCACTGAAGTGAAGTTTTATTTGGCAGAAAGTAAGATAGAAAAAGAGGATGAAAAAACAAAAGGAAGGAAAGAAGGAAGGAGTAAGGAAGGAAGGAAGGGAGAAAGAGAGGAAGGAAAAGAAAGGGAAGGAAAGGGGAGGGAAAGGGACAGGCGGAAAGGGTAAGGAAGGGAAGGAGAGGGGAGGGGAGGGGAAGAGAAGGAGAAGAGAGGGGAGGGAAGGGAAGGGAAGATTTAACTTTTAAGACCTAATGATATGACCTGATCTGTAAAGGAATGACTACCATTCCCCCTACCCTTTGGTCATTCACCAAGACCTTCTGGTTCATTCTACAAACAGGGCCTCCCTGAAGCAAGTGGGCATATTTTCCTTGTGCAGGCTATGGAATAAACGTGAGCTAGCCTATTCCACTCTAAGAAATAGAAGTATGCCTTATATAAAAAACTTCACTTCAATATTAAAGAACCTAATAACATTTTCCACATTAATATCTATTTCTGTTCTGTATGCTTCCTTACCATTCAAAGTCCTGTGACAAATTATTTGCAAATATGGCCACAATTAATCTCTTCCCTATATTTATACCCATGTGTAATGTAATTACCCAGCTGGGCTGGATTTGTGCCTTAGAGTAACTAATATAGTGCATGTGAAGGGATGTACCAGTTTTGAGCTTAAGCCACAAAAGACCTTATATGTGGCCTATATTAGTTTGCTAGGGCTGCCAAACCATGGACAGTGTTGTTGGCTTAACCAATAGAAATGTATTCTCTCCAAGCTCCAGAGGCTAGGAGTCCAGGATTGAGGTGCTGGTAGGTTTGCTTTCTTCTGAGACCTGTCTCCTTGGTTCACAGAGAGCCGTCCTCTTGCTGTGTCTTCACATGGTCTTTCCTCTGTGTGTGTGCATATGTGCACCCCGAATGTCTCTGTGTCCAAATTTCCTCTTCTGATAAGAACATCAGTCAGATGAGATGAGTGCCCACCCTATCAGCTTCCTTAAAGATCCTGTCTCTAAACAGAGTCACAATCTGAAGAACTGGGAGTTAGGACCTCAACACAGGAGTTTGGAGAAAACATAATTCAACCCTTTATTTATCTCATTCTGAGACCTCACTGCTACCATCTGACAAGCGCAAACCAACTTTATAGATGGTCAGCCAACCCAGAAGTAAAGCTGCCCCAATGACCTGCTCCTCATCACGAAAACATGAGAAAATCCAGGTGAGACCAAAAGAACCATCCAGTTGAATCCAGTCTGATCTGCAGAACTGTACAACTGTAAGCTAAATAGATGGTTGCTGCTTCAAGCTTTAGGTTTAGAGGTGGCTTATTACACAGCAGTAATTAATGGAGACACTAACCATTTAATTAAAATGTATCAAGGACTTACCTCAGGCATAGCTCTATCAGTCAGAATCCTTTGGTTGCCACCAACAGAAACCATCTCTGGTTACTTTCAGTAAAGAGTAAGTCACTGGAAAGAATGCACTAACAAAATCAATGGGAAAGCTTAGAAATAGGAACAGAAGTAGGCTGAAGTCTAGAGGACAGGGACTATTCTCTTGTTTTGCTCTGATGGCACTAAATTTTTCTTCAAAAATCTGTTTAGAACATGTGCCACCAACCCAATGTTCCAGGTCTCAGGAGCAAGTGTCACTGACTGCACCCAGGCCTCATGCTGCAGAACTGCCAACCAAATACATAGGAAACAACCGGCCGACCCCACACTAAGTTAGCATCACTCTAAGAAAGGATACAGCAGTGACATCATTTCATGGAAGCACTGGACACCTCACACACGTCTTCTAATGCCCTAGTCACTACATGGGATATAATCTGACATGAGTCATGACATGAGCACTGACATGAGTGTGAATCCCATAAGCACACAAAAAAAAATGCAGGGTCTAAGGCCCCCCGGCTGAGATGTCTTGCCAGTTGACTGTCTTTGAGGGACTGACAGAGAGGCCACCCAGCTGCCTTTCTTTTGCGCAGCCGCAAATCAAAAATTACAGGTTATATAATAAATTATCCTGACAGTCAGTACAGTGTGTAAGAATATTTGTGGATCATCAATCCATTCATAGCCGCTCTAGAAAGATTCTTATTTACTAGCAATGAGGAAATTTCTTGATATTATAAGAAGCCTGACAATGGTCTATCTTTTTTCAATTAATGATGATGCTGAGGAAGACCACAGTCCAGCTGCTAACTTTTTGTTTTTTCCCCTCACAGATTCCCTCTCTCCAGTGTGGCTAGGAGAGGGCAGGACAACTTCATTGTTTCACCCACGGTTCTTCATATAATGGAGCTGAGATAATCTTCCAGAAAGAAAGTGGGCTGCCAGTCCCAAAGGAGAAGGAATGAATTAACTGGAAGAGCCAAAAAAGAGCCCTATGTCAGGTTCCAGGTTTGAAAAGAGAGTAGCAAGAAATACTTAAGAAGTAGTTTCTGTCCTTATGAGCTTAAAATGTGTTCCCAAAAATAAAGCAAGGAAAACAAGGCACTGAGCTAAGTTAGTGGGTCTTATTTAGAAATGACTGTTGAGTAATGGAGAAATAAAGACCAGAAGATTAAAAAAATTACTGAGAGGAAAAGAAGAACTGTAGAGAGAAGGTTTTAATTTATAGTTGAAGGATGGACTTCAGGGAGATGTGCTGTGGCTCTAAAGCATAGAGTGTTACGTGTGTGTGTGGATGGATACTACACCACACTCAGCTAATATGGTTCCTTAGTTGCAGTTCTGACCCATGCCTTTGTTCAAACTGTGGGGTAAGAGAAAATCTATATTGGTCTCTTCCCCGCAGGTCCTGGCACACAGCTCCTAAAACCCTTATCATGTCTTGGGTGAATAGGGTTTTTTTGTCTTTGTTTTTGTTTTTGTTGTTCTAAAGAGGTGACTCTGGGCAGCCTCTAGAGGGCTCCTGGATGGGAATGGTCCCCAGAAAGACCACGCCATGATTGGAAGCTTGGAACTATCAGTGCTCACCCCCTCACTGTTCTTTTAAAAAGGCAGAAGGGCTGGGAATAGAATGAATGATCATGTTTACCTGTTGAAGCCTCCATAAATTTTCCAAGAGCATGGGGCTCAGGGAGCTTCCAGAGAGGTGAACACATCTATGTACCTGTGAGGATGATGCATTCTGATCCCATGGGGACAGAAGCTCCTGTCCCTGGGACTCTCCCAGACCTGCCCTACATATCTCTTATCTGTATCCCTTATTAAGTCCTTTAACAAAATGATAAATGTTAGTAAATGCATCCCTGAATTCTGTGACCTGTTCTAGCAATTAATAGTATCCAAAATGGGAGGAAGTTTGGGGAGCTTCCAACTTGAAGCTAGCTGAGTCAAACAGAAGTTGCAGATAGCCCAGGGATCCACTAACGGTGATTGGCATCTAAAAGGAGGAGCAGTCTTGTGGGACTGAGTCCTTAACCTGCAGGATTTGACACTATTTCTGAGGAGGTAGTGCCAGCATTGAGTTAAATTGTAGGGACACCCAGAGGGTGTCACAGAGAAGTGCTTGGTGGTGAAAAAGTCCACATATCTGGTATCAGAAGTGAAGTGCTCTGTGGAGAAATGAAGGAGACACAGGAAGAAAGAACAGATTTTTTTTTTCTAACACAAATCAGTACTTCTTTGACACATGGTAGATAAAATGTACTGCTCTAGACTCTAAAAATATAGCACAGAAGAAAACAGATCAAATTTTCTACCCTCAGAGAAGTTCTTCTAGTGAAACAAGACTTGGGATCAATATTGTCCTGTGTGATGGGGGAGAACAAGCAGTGGCACCATAGAAGTTACCAGAAAAAAAAAAAAAAAAAAAAAGAAAAGATTCTAAGTTTGTGGCTCTTCCCTTTTTAAAAACCTTCCATGTACATGTTTAACAGGAGAAGAATACTTTTATTTTTAAATATCTTAAAAATAAAAACTGCTGACTTGGCATTGCGAAGTAACAGAATATTTGTGAGGCAATGTTCAATCTACCAATGAAGCTAGATGCTCAACGCCACTCTTGCAGACCACACTTTCTACAGTAGATGCTGAAGCTACAGGGGCCCAGCATGGGTTAAACACTGACCTAGTGAAACATACAACAGATGTGTAGCTGGAACACCATTTCACGCCATCCCTGCTACTCTATGTTGTGTGTGTCTACATTCCTATTTTTCACCTTTCCTATGCACAAAATGACAAAAATCGAGGTCTACATTAATTTGGGATGTAGGCTTTCTTTTTAAATTTTTTTATTTACCTTGAACACTGTCAAACCTGTAGAAAACTACAATGAACATGTATATCCCTCACCAAGGGCCACCAGGTATGAGCATCTGGCTTCACTCCTTCCAACCATTCCCCTCTCTGCCTGCTTCCTGTGGCTCATGGTCCACTGCCTCTGTCTCCAGAGCCAGTAACTGTGGACAGAGTCCCTCTCACTCTGTCATCTCTCTAGTTCTGTCTCCGGCCTTCCTCTTCCACTCACAAGGTTCCTGCTGATTATATTGGGCCCAGCCAATAACCCAGGATAATCTCTCCACTTCAAGGTCCTTCAAACTACTCCCATCTGCAAAGATCCTCTTATCACCTAAGATAACACTTTCCTGGGTTACACTGAACATCTTCAGTGGCTGTAATTTAGCTACCATACACCACAGCATCTCTTGGTGATGATTGCCTAAGTCAGTGTTATCATGCTGGAAATCACAAAGTGGTGATTGGATTTTAGTATTCATTCTGCATTTATCCTATTTAAAAGGAGAAAATTATTCTCTCTCAACCTCTCTCTCCCCATCTCCTTCCCCTCTTTTACTGGGTATTAATTCTGAAAGGAGGACTTTTCTTTTTATTATCAAGATTTATTTATTTATTCGGGGTGGGGGCACAGGGAGAGAATCCTCGAGCAGACTCCCCACTGAGCACAGAGCCTGATGCAGGGCTCAATCCCAGGACTCTGAGATCATGACCTGAGCCAAAATCAAGAGTCAGACACTCAACTGATTGAGCTACCCAGGCAACCCAACATGGACTTTTTAATATGTATTACCATTACTACTCGTTGTGTATTCTTTTTTTTTTTTAAGAATTTATTTTTTTGAAAGACAGATCGCAAGTAGGCAGAGAGACAGGCAGAGGGAGAGGAAGGGAAGCAGGCTCCCTGCTGAGCAGAGAGCCCGACGTGGGGCTCGATCCCAGGACCCTGGGATCATGACCTGAGCCGAAGGCAGAGGCTTTAACCCACTGAGCCACCCAGGCGCCCCTCGTTGTGTATTCTTGACAAAAAAACAGTTTAGTTTTGAACGCTTCACTGTTTCCTGGCACAGGAAGTTCAAGACTCACTTTGTAATCTCACCCACATCCTCAGTTTCTTTAAGAAATTCCAGTTTTATTTACAACCAAAATCTGGATGCTGGGAATACTTACCGTCACTAGGGTATCAGTACTTTTAAGCCTGTCCTGAAAAAGTGACGCATATGGTTTGCTAGTTATCTCAAATATGAACATTAGTTCTCTAGTATTTATATAACATAGACTTATATCTATATACAGATGTTTGAAAACCATGAATTTATCTTAGTATCTCCAATCCACATTTAATACCATAGAGTTCTTCCTTATTGTCCCTCAACCCACACATCTAACTCCCTTCTCCTAGGGAAAATCTTGGTTGCCAACAATATCAATTCAGAGATTCATGTATTCTATCCGAAAGGGCACACAGAACAGTTTTAGAATTATAATAACAACACCATGAGCCAGAGCACATTATTTAAATATAACTTAAGATTTCCCTGCAGTTCTTCTGTTATCTGAGATTATATGCCACTAAACAAACATGTGTTCAAATATATACAATTAAATATCCTTTCTGTTGTTTATGTTATCAATTTGATATATAGTTAGGACTATTTGTTTCTGTTATAAACAATTTTAGGGTTTGACTTTTTAAACCCCTTTTCATTTGATTTTATTTCTGAATACACAAATTGGTAATATAGTTTAAAAGCCCAAATTATTAAAAATGTACACCTGATGTCTCATTCACCTCCCCATCCCTTTTACTCCATGCCTACTTATCCGCTATTGTAATTAATGTTGTTACTTTTTCATTTACTGTTGCTATATCTTTAAATAAGGAAATACATATACATATTCTTAAATTCCCCAAAGAATACTTGATGAGCAAGTTATTTCTCCTGTCCCATCCTGAGCCTCCACACTGCCATGGGGAAAGGGAATTGGAAGAAGGGCTGGACCGTCAAAAGTCCTGCACCTGCCCACATCCCAGGGACTAGAATAGAAAATATGTCTTGAGGATTATCCACAGAGCGGGAGAGCCGCAAGCTGCACGTCTGTGCAGTGAGTAGCGGTGAGAGGCACAGAGAGCCTGGACAAGCCCTCAGCCTCCTCAGTTCCAGAGAAGCAGGAAAGCAGGCCTACCTTCCCACACCCTGAGAGAGAGAGAATCAGATAGAACACAAAGACATGGCAGTGAACAGCAGCAAGGACTGTGCCGCAGGAGCGGAAAGAGGACACAGTTTCTTCTGCAAGGAAAGGGAGCACTGAAGGAACGGAGGACTAGGAACCCCAAAATGCAGGCCGAATGTTTCTTGGGGCTACCTGCTCAAGGCAGATCAAAAACAAGGAGCAGAGCCCCAGACGTTAGAATTAAACCCCAGAAGGAAGAAGAGGGGCAAATGATTTTGTGGTTGTTATTTTAAACCCCAAATCATGGAGAAGTGACCGAAGGGATGGCATATTGCCAGGAGCTGGATTAGGTTCCTGCAATCAGGCAGAATGCAGGCTTGAGATAGAGATGAAATGCAATTGTAGGTAAGTGAGGTAAGTTCTATTTCTGCACACCATTTGTGTTTTGCCTTTAAGAACCAAGCACCTTGGAGATTTTTCTGGGAAGACAGTCTATAATTTTAGCCAGATTTCCAAAAGGCTGCTTGGTCAAAATGGATTAAAAACCACTTTATTTGTTTAACAGAAACAATGTAAGGGCAAAAAAAGCAGTACTCAGAGAAGCTCATTTCACTACAACAGCTCCATTTTCCATGTTATGAAAGCACTGGGCCCTCCTCTTCCCATCTTTCTTTCTTTCTGATCTGGAGGCTCTCATTGTCACTCATCAGAATTTTGTTCACCCTGCTGTCACTGTCATGCAGACTTATCTTTTTTCTGTCCCCATCAATTTTTCTCCCATAGACTTACATGTTCACAGTTCCATGATAAATGGTATTTCTTCTATCCTAAGAATTATTTATGATTAGTTAAATATTACTCAATTATTCTCCTAAGAATTACAAGTTAATGATTTTAACTAGTGTTCATTGTGGCTAGCACGTTTCCTTTGAATTTGTAAATACAGATAGGTCAGTGAGAGTTTCTAATGTTTGCTTTATAGGTTTGCATTTTTAAGAAAGCCCAGTCAGATGTTGACATATAATGTGCATCATCGTTCTGGAAGACTTTTAAGAGGGAAGCAGTGCATGATGGAGAAACAGGGGATTAAGGCAGCCCTTGGGGATCCGTGTTCTAATCCTGACCTTGCCAAGCATTCAGCTGTGTGACCCTGGATTGCACATCTGTGGCCAGTATTCCCTCAGATGGAAAACCAGCCTGTCAAGTGACTTAGGCGGCTGCGTGCCAGGCCAGGGCCAGGGGAAGGTTACGGGGAAGACAAAGAGAGACAGACATCTCTCTTGATTATTTTCTCTGCATGATTCACCATTTTGCTTCACATAGATTCTTCTAAAATCTTTATATTGTGACCTTAACAATTTTCATGTCATTATATGTTTAGAAATGTGTTGAAAATACATGAATTTGGGAGAATGCAGACTAAGACCTGTTACTCCTCACACCTACTTCTCTTACTCCTGGCTAGTGGAGCACTTAGGTCAATTTCCAAGCAAAAAGTAACTACATTAACTGTTGCCCCTTCTCCCCTAAGTATTTTCAACACCTGGTTAATATAAACTAATAAACCTGGGAATGAGGGAGAGAGGCTTTTGAACAATTCCTTAGAATAAAAAAAAACTTTCATATTTTAAGAACAATTTTTTTTTAATCTGTCAAAGATGAAGCTCATTGACTTTGGGACTTCTGCTGCTGACTCTCAACAACAGCCCCCTTACCACACTCTCCTTTCAGGGTAGTGAAGATAATCACAGTATTTTAGGCTCCCAACTACATGATGATCTGTAAACATTTTTTTCCTATTATCCCTAATCAGTGGCTTCAAATTGTTATGATTTGCACAAACATTTTTCCTGATGAAATCTTACCAGAAACCTAACATATAAGAGAGACAAAAGCTGAGTTGTCCTGTTTGAACAGGAAAGAAGTAGGTAACAATTTCATATCCTCGGCCTCTCATTCTCTGTGCCATAACTACAGAGATCTCCACAATGCCTTTTTTGGCACAAAACAGAGTGAAAATTCCCAGCGTGGTGTTTTCAAAGATCTGGGCACATGGATACCATCAGCTCCCTGTTACCTCACACTCATTTAATCAGCATATATTGTTGAACATTCACTGTGTGTCAGGCACTATTTTAGATGCTGGAGATACAACAATGAACAAAATTCATTTTGTTGGAATTTATGTTATAAGATAGAAATACACAATACACACAAGTAACAGCTATACATAGTCTATAACATAGTGCTGGACTTTAAAGAGAAAAAAAGCAAGGCAGAGAAAGGGTTAGAAAATGTGTACTTGGTTAGGACAGGGGACTGAAATTTTAGACAGCATAGTGAATGAAGGCCTCGTTGAGAAAGTAGTATTTGCAGAAAATTTCTGGAGAAAGCGAGGACAGGAGTCATTATGTGAAAGAAGAACAATAAAGCCAGAGACAAAAGAAAGTTCAAAGGCCCCGAGGCAGGAATGATATGTGGTTAGACAGTGAGAAGGCCGGTGTGGCTTAGGGGACAGCAGCAAGGGGGGAGATCAGTCTCTCAACAGTATGACCTGAATCATATGAAATACTCTGCAGTTTTTCACCTTCCAAACAGCAGTTTTATATGGCTCAAGCTAACATTTGCAAGCAAGTACTTAGAACAATATAAATGGATTATTCACAGTATGTAAGGGCAGAGACTGAGCACACTCAACAAGCAATTTCTTCCCAGAAGCCAGTCTAATTTTAAAATCTCTAAAATGGAACCTTAATCCACAGTGAATATATGATGTGGTCTCAATAATGTAGGAGACAGAGCACTGGACAAAGGGGCCTCAGTTCTGCCCCAACTCCATCCATACCAGAGACTCTGAGCAGTAGTTTATGCATATGTAAAGTGAAAATATGGACCCTCCTGATCTCATCAAGTTTTGTAAAATCATTTAAGATCATAGTTCTATTTTGTGACATCTTCAACCACATTTGGTTAGAATTCTTCCACCTCAACTTGCTACCTAGCACCACTATAGTTTCAGGAGCAAGGTGCATGCAAAGAGGACAGGAAGAGCAAGGCTCATTTTTTGTTGCTAAGTGGATTTACCTCAAGTCCTGATAAAGAACTTCTAGCCGGGATGAACAGACCTGGATTATGTGGAGGCCCAGAGACTCCTTTGGTGCTTCTAGCCAAAGACTACACTAAATTCAAGTCCAGCAGCCTCCTCTGCCCCTTGCCGTAGCCCTCTCCCAGGAGGGTGTACACTCCAGAGACATAAGAAGAACAAGCCAAAGGGGTCCATCCAAAGAAAGTCAGTCTTAATGGAAATAACAAAAGCATACTAGTTAGTTAGGGCTCTCATCAGGAGAACAAGACCAACTCTGGTTGGTCCACCTAACATAATCACAACAGGAGGGAAATGAAGAACTGCATAAAATCCTTAGGAAGGAAAAGAACTAGGACAGCCCTGAGGATCTGGGGAGTTGCATCTCGGAGAGGGTCTCTTTTCATTTCTAACATTTAAAATGACTCTAACACTTTTCCATCCTGCAATCATTCTTTTCTGAACTGATTTTAAAATCTGGTTAATGACATTTCCTAATGAGAGGGCCCACAGTCACCTGCAATCACATGGGTCTTCATGATACAGGAAAAGGAACATTGGCCTAAACTCAAATGCCCAGGAGGGATTCCACTGGTTTAGCTTGAGTCACAGCTCACCAATGGACAGCGCACTTGTGCATCTTGAGTGATTGTTTTAACCAGATCACAAGGAATAGAGGAAGAGTAATTACCTTTGGGAGAGGAGAATCCTTGTTGCTAAGGGAAGAGGATATGGATCCTGAACTAAGCTGTCAGATATCTTTATGACAAGCCAGGCAGAAGCCCAAGTCAGCATGCCACCAAAAACCTGTAACACTTTGGTTCAATAAATGTCCTTGTCTGTAATTGTGACCCATCTTTGGCAAAGGGATGAAAGGCGGGCTTAAGGCCAATTATACATCACATTTTGTACTTTTTCTTATAATCCTCAGGGGCAGTCAGTCAAAACAGTTATGCTTAATTTTCCAAATCCTGAAACTGACTCCACCTATCTGTTGGAACCAATAAAACAACTAGGTAGAAACACTCTTGGTTTAAAAACATGTTTTTGTATTGTAGAAGTCTGTTAGATGAGTCAGGACTGAAGCCCATGTTACCGACAGCCTGAAACATGTTTTCACCCCCTATCCTAAGCATACATAAAAGGTTAAATGATGTAAACAGAGTATGAAGACAACTCAGAAACTATAACCTCAAGAATATAAATGCCTTAATATCATTATATTTGTCCAAATGCCTGAAATTTTAATAATAAAAAAATTCACATTATCAATTTAATTTTTTTCTAAATTAAATTCCTCTTCTATTGACCAACAGAAAATGAAAATCCTAAAATATATATGAAAACATATCTCTCCCCTTAGTTCTTTGCACTTCTTATTCTGCTTGGTTCCATCAAAGCATTTAACCTTGACTAGCTAAAGTCTAGGTTTTACCTTCAGCAGATAAAGGCTGCTTTATTTCATTTTTATTTATTTCATATTTCATGTTTTCTATATGTTCCTTCAGCTCTTCCACTCATGATTTTTCTAACCCTAACTCGTCTGCGATCCATTTGCTCAATTTGAAAGGAGTCCATAGAAAACATAAATTTATCATAGCCTTGGCTCCACTCTCACAGAATTTAACAAATCCAAGCAAATCCATAGAACTAGCCCCTAGGTAAATGTGGAAGAAACTTATAATTCAAGAATCAACCAACATATCATTTCTCAAAAAAAAATCACAGATTAGAACCTAGACCACATTGGAATTTAGAGCCATAGGCCATATCTAAATAAACACAGTGTCATCTGTGTGAAGGTGGTCGAACAAAAGGTATAGGAAAAAAGAAAAAAGAAAAAAGGAAAGATACTACAGTTTCACCTTCAACAGTGTTCAGTCTGGAGTCTAGCATATGTCAACACTAAGTTCATTTGTGTGGAATTTCCTATCAACGGGTTTATTGTGACATTATGATTCTTATATGCTGGAAGAAAAAATTCACAACCTATTTAGACTCCTCACTGTCTCAAAAAGTAACTTCTATTACTTCTTACAGGATTAGAAAAGTACATCGGGGGGACTTTCAGTCTTCTGGTCACTCCTAAAGACCTTCTCTGTTCTTGAAGTTTCATTCCATGTGAGAAATTTCTTGACTTAACTTTCAATTCTCTCAGCTCCTGACACTCCAATTTTAAATTACGGGAGCCAACCTCAGTTCCACGGAGAGGCTTTACCTTCTCTGGAAACAAAACTAGGTGTCTCTAGTACACAATTTTATTCTTTTCTATATGCTCCCTCGTAACGTTTGTCAACATCTATAATTTAATATCATGCAAATGTATAAATATGTTTGTCTCCCTGTCTAGTGTAGCTCCATGAGGGCAAGAACATTTAACCTATCCTGGTTTGCTCACCATTACAGTATGAGAGCAGAGATAATGCCTAGCAAGAAGCAGGTGTTGTAAACATATGTCAGTCAAATGATAAAATCATCTATATCAGAACACCTTCATTTCAGAACTCAAAAGGTGGACCAGAGGATTCAGAATTTCCCCCAGAGACCAGTAGATGAGAAAGCACTTGAAGAGAAAAATGATTTAAGAAAAAAAAAAGAATAAAGACAATAGATCATTTGACCTATTTTGTTCTTAGGACTGGCACTCTTACTAAAAATGCTAGGTTTTACTACAAATAACACCATATGTTCAATCTCTTCAAGTGGAAAAAAAACTATTGGATAGATTCAAGTTCAAAGTAACTGCAGCATATTTGCTCTTTGCCATTTGGAAAGCTTTGTAAATTCTGTAACTATTGGTGCCGTAAAGAATACAACAGAAAGACATTAACTGCTAAATGGAACTGAATCAAGAAAAATCAATATGGGTTTCTTTGCCAATACATTTTAGGGAACATGAGTGTGACCTACTTTGAATAAAAACAGTACTCAAAAGGTACTGGCTTGACAAAACCTAAAAATGTGTATTTTTCAAACTGGGAGGCTGGGAGTAAATAATGTATCTTATGCCTTATTATTTCAACATTTAGCCAAAGTTCACAACAAGCTAAAGTAGAAGTTTATTAAATGAGCTTTCAATTCCACATGAAATGTCTCAGTTGCCTTTAGGAGGGATAGACTGTCTCTAAAATGAGGGGACTCGAAGCAACCCCACCAGAATTTCCCACTGCCACCCATCATTAGCTTGAACAGCTAGCTTTTGTATATTATACATACTATGTTTATTGGAAGAAAGGATGCCAAGAATCGATATGAAAGTGATTGAAAATAACTGGGCTAAACCAACACATCATATTTTTATCTAGACATAGACTTTGAAGAGGAAAAGGACCATTAGGAGTTGGCCAGGGGTGTTTCAATCACTGAGACTCAATTATCTGTCATTATTTTCAACTGTCAGCTCCTATATTTCGCAGTTTCCTTTCGAATCACCTGGGGAAGGGAAAGTATGGGAAATCTAGAAAAGTCCTCTTGCCAACACAATGCCCCTCATCTCTAAAAATTCAGTGCCTGCTATTCTCTCTAAAGCATTCCCATAGCCTTGTTTTGACCTAGTAACATTTCTTTCTTTTTATTTATTTGTTTGTTTGTTTATTTATTTGACAGAGAGAGAAATAACAAGTAGGCAGAGAGGCAGTCAGAGAGAGACAGGGAAGCAGGCTCCCTGCTGAGCAGAGAACCCAATGCAGGCCTGTATCCCAAGACCCGAGACCATGACCTGAGCTGAAGGCAGAGGCTTAACCCACTGAGCCACCCAGGCGCCCAACCTAGTAGCATTTCTGCCTCTGGTCTGTCATGGTATTTTCAAGACACACTTCAGCTCAAACATTCACTTTAAACTCCTTTAAAACTGTCACTTCAAAAAGGAATGTTATTTGTCAGAGTATATGCACTTTTAAGCTAAGAGTCTGAAAGGTTTTATAAATACAACTTCTGAAAAGAGCACTGGGGGATAAAGTAAATATGCCATAAAGTTTTTTCTTTTTTTAATTTTTTTATTATTATTTTTACTATGTTATGTTAGTCACCATACAGTATGTCATCAGTTTTTGAATGTAGTGTTCCAAGATTCATTGTTTACGTATCATGCCCAGTGCTCCATGCAATCCATGCCCTCCTTAATACCCATCACCAGGCCAACCCATCCCCCTACTCTCTCCCCTCTAAAACCTCAGTTTGTTTCTCAGAGTCCGTAGGCTCTCATGGTTCAACTCCCTCTCCGATTTCCACCCCCTTCATTTTTCCCTTCCTCCTCCTAAGGTCCTCCATGTTATTCCTTATGCTCCACAAGGAAGTGAAACTATGTGATAACTGACTCTCTCTGCTTGACTTATTTCACTCAGCATAATCTCCTCCAGTCCCATCCATGTTGATGCCAAATTTGTAAAAATCCCATAAAGTTTTCCAAATAAAACCACATATGAACACTCAGCTTAGAGCACCTACCATCATCACATTTGTGACTCTATCCTCCTAAATATTTGGAGCCATAAATGATACTTGTGATGATCCCCATTCCATGTTATCCAATTGTTGTTAGATTACTTCTTCCTTTACTCATGATCATCCCTGGCCAGTTTGCAGATTGCCTTCTGGTTAAATTGCTGCTTCATGGGAATCACTGCAACTCTTCTGATAGGAAGTAACTAGTTTATAGATGGTTAAGATTGCAGAGCGGAAACCACAGTCCTTGGATTCAAATGCCAGCTCTTTCATTCACTAATCTGTGACACTGAGCAAGGAGACCTCTTTGTACCTAAGAGTCCCTATTTGTAAGATGGGAGCAAGAGAAGCACCTACCCTATGTGGTCACCACAGGTACTAAATTAGGGTATGTGGCCCAGTAACTGCTATATTAATACTAATAACTATTACTATTTATAGATGCCAGCAATAAAGCTAATGACTCAATAAGGCTTCCATCTATCTTTCAACCCAGCCAGAAATTTTATGACCATTCAGCCTGGAGGTCAAGGGCGTTGTGTTTTCTAAGAGAACTTTTCCAGATTTTTCTCTTCAGTGGTGATTCAAGGGAAGGATAGAAGAAATGTAGAAGCTGGTGGCTGAAAAACATGACAATTTCATTCTACTTATCAATGTCTAGACATGGAAATAGTAATTTCTGGATAGGCCCTTCTCTTTCTTACCTAGGTTGTCTGTGATTTTAGTGATGTCAATCAGGTATCTGCCCTGTCATTGGCTTCTCAAATGCAGGTCTAATATTTGGAATACCCTTCACAGAGGATCCACTATTCTCTCCCCAGTTTCCCAACATCCTCTTCCCCACACCTACGCTTCATACATAGGGTGTCGTGTATGTGCATGCACACACACACACACACACACACACACACCCCAGACATACACATTCCCTTCAGATGCCTTTTTTTCTGGTTTCTTCTACCTCTAATATCTTCTCTGTTGTTAAGTGACAAAAAATGCCCACCATATTTCCACTATGGACGTATCACAACTTGTAGAAGCAAGAAAGATAAATCTTGTTCTCAGTATCTCCCATGAAGATGTCCAATATTTTGTCTGGCCTCAGCAGTATAGTGAATGAATATTCTTAGGGAACATTTTACAATGAGTTCTAAGTCCTTTCTCACCAAAATCATCAGTGGTTTTACAGAACTAAATCATCAACCACTAAAATCATCAGTGGTTTTACAGAACATAGACATTTCCAAAATTGAAGAGAGGGGTAAGTGCTAACGGTGCAAATATGCAACTAAGTCACTGTTTGCTGACTTACATGAAGCCCAATAGGCAAAATAAAGAAGAAGAAAACTAGTAATACAGAAAAAATTTTTAAATGCCAAAAGAGCCTTGGTTTTCTATTGGGGTTTTCATTATTATTTTGGCATTTCAGAAATTGTTAGGCATACTATCAAATATAAATTGATAATATGAGCTGGGGATGGCATAAAAATAAGCTTTATGGGAAATGAGTCTGGTATACTTCTCACATCTGGTGAGTATAAAGACACATTCACCCTGAAGGCCCTATTCCATGTGTTCGGTTTGCCTGAGATGTGACAAGGTCCTTGGGTGTCTAACCCTTTCCCTCTCAATAAGTGGGTGACATGGGGAGGACAAATACTTTTACCCACTAAAAATCAAAGATCACTTCCCAAAACAGTTTTGTCCTTTCCACCTTGGGAAAGCCTGAAGGTGGCCATCCGTGTGGTGATTCAGAATGTTCTGTTGAAGATGCAGAGAAAAAGATAAAAAGGGAAGCTATTCTGCGCTCTGAAATGCCTACAGAGAAAGGATGAATATACCTCAAGGTAGCTATTTGACCTGGATGCATCAACAACCGATAGTTAAAATCATCCTGTCCACAAGCCATTTACCATCACGACTACAGAAAAACCGCCTGGTCGTAAAAGGGAAAAAGCCAAGTCTTGTATTTTTTATTTTATTTATTTTATTTTTTGGTGTGTGTGTGAACTTGTTATGCTCACTTGGGGGAAGAAATTTTCAAATGTATTGATTCTTCTGAGCCACAACGTTGTAAACAATCAAAAAAGGAACTTTAAAAATAAAAAAATCAAGGGCCTGTCTATAGTTTTGGGAGGAAAATAATAGTATGCTACAGAAAATTTCTGATTTCCCAGAAGAGAAGGTAATTATGTGTGTCATTATGGAGCATATATTTATTGCTTACTTTCTGGAATCTTCCATTCCCCAAAGTCTCTATGTTCATTAAGACACTAGTTTCTACTGTTAGCAATTTTGATCCCTAGGAGGCATTTGGCAAATGTCTGGGGGCTGGGGTTGCCCTCAGAGACTGGGGATACTGCTAAACATCCCCCTGTGTGCGGACCACCCTTCACAACAAAGAATTATCTAACAACAAATATCAGTAATGCCGAGGTTGGAAAACACTGCAATGAGAGGTGAGAAGGAGATGGGAAACAGGAAGGCTGACACAAAAAACTGACTGCTGGGGTAATGCCTCTACAGGGAAGCTGGTAAGCCTCTCCCTACTTCCTGGTTCCCCTGGAAGTCTTACATAGTCAAAGTGACTGAGGCAGATCAAGTACAATCTTCTTAGAATACAGAGCTCTATAAAGTTGGTTTGAGGAATGCCACAAGGTACTGAGGCCAAATCCAAACTTGATCAGAGCAAGCCGGACCTACCCTATATACCCAGGAATTGCACAGGGACTGTCATGGTCCCCACTGCCATGCTACAGTATCACTTCCACCCTGCTACCTCCTGGGAGGCAGCACTCCACTCTATGGAAACATGGTATGTGGGAAGTAAGCATCATACTAATGTCAAAAAGCCTGTTCATATAGGAATAACAGCAGTATGTATGTCTAACAGTGCAAGGCAGTTCTTTGTGGCTCCCTTAGGTCAACTGTCTCTTTGGCCCTGTCTCCTACCATTCTCTTTGCCCCTCGCTCTGCTCCAGTCACACTGGTCTACTCGCTGTTCCTCCAATGTGCCAAGCATGTCTCAAACATTCCAGCATGAGCTTCAGCTCTTATACTTACCCAGCATAAGCTTCAGCTCTTATCCTCTGGTAAAATGTCATTTGTCCAGAAATTCTGACTCCCCTCATATATCTGCTCAAAAGATACCCTCCTTGACTACACACTGTTGTGCCTCTCATTCCCACAATCTACTAGGTTCCCACCCTGATACACTTTTCTTATAGCATTTGCCACAACCTGCCTCCCCCTCTCCCCACTAAAACACAGGGTCCTTCAGAGCAGAAACCTTTCTAATTGTTCAGTGCTGTACACCCAGGGCCTTGAATACTGCCTTGGACACTGTAGACACTCAATAAGTAGTTTGTTAAATAAATAGTTTAACTGGCTTTCTGTTTCCCTGCTTTCCCTCCATTTGCCTTCCATCAACTTTTCCTATAACTCTTAAACCCACCATTTTTTCTGTTTGTTTGTTTGTTTGTTTGTTTGTTTCAGCCATTATTTCTTTGACTAAGTAGCAAACCAATCCCTGTCACTAACCACTCTTTTGGCCTGTGGAGCAAAAAGTTTGCTGAACTTTTAAAACAAGTACTGAACATCTGCCATACATGACAGTTTTGGGTGCCACAGGAAACACAAACCATGGGAAGGAGCCTGGCCCTGACCTGTGGAAGAAAAGGAAGAGAGAGAAAGTGGTCACACCAACACCTTAAAGTAAGATCACATGAGATCCACACCATCCTGAAGAGCAGTGTTACGAGAGGACACAAGCAGGGCGGAAGATTTTGCCTGCGGAGGTTATGAAAGACCATCTGAAAGAAAGAGAATTTGAAAAGAAACTATAAAAAGAAACAAGTATTACATGAGCAGGATGGTGAGGGGGAAAGGGTCTGGTAGAATCATGAGAAAACCAATGGTAGTTGTATTAAACCAAAAGACTTGGAGACAGGGTAGAGGGGCAGGTGAGTGAATTAACCATTTTGTTGTTTGGGCAGTAAAACTTAAACTGACCCTCCCCTCTGCCCCCCAAGAGGAACTTACTTAAAAGCAAGTCTGGGAAACCAGTAAAATATGGTCAACCAGTCCCTGATAACAGAGCCCAAATACAAGGACGGGTCAGGTCAGGTGGAGATAACAGAGCCTGAATGCAAGGACGAGTCAGGCCAGGTGGAGACAATCTCATTGGCCAGGCTCAACCACATGGCCTTTGCTCTTTAAAAGCTAGTCTGTGAAGCTGGGGGTGGTCGCTCTCTCTGTAAGAGACGGCCCCAGCTGGTCGGTTTGATTCTCGGTGCTGGCGAGAAATAAAGCTTTGCTTGACCTTCGCTTTGTATCAGTCTCGCTCCTTTGATCACAGACCCCATCAGTGGTAACCCTTGATGCCATTAAGAAAAATCAGAGAGGGGACTTTTGAGGGTAAGAAATGATCAGTTTCTGTCATCTTGAGTTTGAGATTTCTGGAACAGCCCTCAGAGTGTGGGAAACCCTTGCTCCTGGCAGTGTGGCTTCATGGCTTTGCTCTGTGTCCCCCTAGGAATGCTATAAGCCAAATAATGTAACTTATCACATAATTTCCCCTCCTGGAGTAGCTAGAGTACACTCTGTTGATTGTTACTATGACTTTTGGGCAGTAAAAAGGCCATCAAGCAAAGGTCTTCCTAACTTATTTCTTATAGTCTTCAACTAATTCTATTATATTGGATCATAGGAAACTGATACTTTTATAAGTCAAAAATAGTTAAATACTGGCAGTTTTATGGTAATGCTATGATCATAAGCACATACTCTGGAACCAAAGAAACCTTTAAACTCTGTCTCAGAATTTATTGGCTATGTGATTTACAATCTCTAAACCTCAGTTTCCCCAATTACAAAATAGCAACAGTGATCTGAGTATTTTATATATGATGAGAGGATTAAGTGAAAAGATAAATATGAAGCACTCAGAACACCAGGCACCTTACCCTTCTTCCCTCCTACTACAGGGGACATCATGTCCCTCCTTACCTTCCAGACTACTTTTGCTTTTCTCTCCTTCTTTCATGACCATTTCTTCTTTAATATTCTCTCCCTCCCATCCCTTCCATCAACTTCTTCCCACTCTCTGCAATTATGCTCTGGTTTTCAATATCAGGACAAAACCTACTAGACTCCTGCTATAGCCTGATAGTTTGTGTCCTACCAACATTCATGTTGAAAACTAATCCCCAATGGATGCAATTTGGAGATGGGGGTCTTTGGAAGGTGATGAGGTCACGAAGGTAGAAGCCTCATGAATGGAATTAGTGCTCTTATAAAAAGAGGTCCCAGAGAGCTCCTTGGCACCTCTCCCACATGCAGACATAGTGGAAAGAGAGCCAAGAAGGAGGCCCTCACCAGATGTCAAATCTATGGGTCCCTTGATTTTGGATTTCTCAGCCTCCAGAACTGTGAGAAATAAATTTCTGTTACCAATTTTCATTGCTCCTCCTCCTTAGTGTCTCTCATACTTAATTCTGCTTACTCCCACCACTCTATTTAAATATTTAAATCAGCCTTTACTTATATCTAAAATTTGTCACCAAAGGAAAAGGATACATGAGTAAATCTTTTTTTTACAATTAAACTAGCAGGTGGAAGAGGGTAATGGCTAATTCAGTGACAACAGGGATTGCTCAGAACGGCTGGGTTCAAGTTCTTGGGAACTAGTTCTCTTGAAAGGATTGCTACATTCATTTTAAAGTAGGCAGAATTAATCTCTCTGACTCGGGATCCACGGCTGTGAGATTCTCGCTAAGCATGTGCCTGACCATCAGAGATTGCAGGGAGCACATAGGGAAGGAGGTAAGCTGTTTCAGGAAAAGGAAAACTACAAAGGTGTGATTGATTGGCTTCCTCAGCTGAAGCCTTATCCTCAGCTGAAGTGCCATTTGTAATGCCCCACCCATCTCAGTTGAGCACTTGAAAAATCAATCTGGGGGTCCTTGGGTATGCTTGACAGTGGACACTGACTTTTCTTTTAATACTCATTCTTCCCTTCCCGGAGCGCCTGAGTGGCTCAGTGGGTTGAGCCTCTGCCTTCAGCTCAGGTCATGATCTCTGGGATTGAGCCTTGCATCGGGCTCTCTGATTGGCAGGGAGCCTGCTTCCCCCTCTCTCTCTGCCTACTTGTGATCTCTCTCTCTGTCAAATAAACAAACAAAATCTTTAAAAAAAATACTCACTCTTCCCAAGTAATTTCTAAGTTTTACAACATAAGACATGTTTTCCTCAAAACATGTTTTCCATAAACTCTTTAAACTGGCTAGTCTTTTTATTAAATACATTCCCTATTACCTTGAGTTTAAATTTCAATATATCTTATAAATATATATGAAATTGCCACCAAAGGAAAATCATAACAGGCTGACTGCATAATTCTTTAAATTCTCAGTGAAACTCACTTCTTTTTTTTTTTTAAGATTTTATTTATTTATTTGATAGAGATCACAAGTAGTCAGAGAGGCAGGCAGAGAGAGAGGAGGAAGCAGGCTCCCCGCTGAGCAGAGAGCCCGATTCGGGGCTCGATCCCAGGACCCTGAGACTATGACCCGAGCCGAAAGCAAAGGCTTTAACCCACTGAACCACTCAGGCGCCCCTGAAACTCACTTCTTAAATTCATTTCTGGGTAGCTAATATTTTTTTCCAAAAAACAATTTATACTTGGGTCAAAAGGTCAAAGCATGTTGTACATCTTTGAAGAGTATGTTTCTCTATTTGTAAAAGAACACAATTTTCAAGTGCAATTTATTTTCAGTGCTTTCATCAGAAACACCCAGGAGGATTTCATTTTTATTTGTTTAAACAAACCAGATAAATGTTATTACTACGAGATGGACAAGGGACACCTACTTTAAGATTTCTGGAGTATTTTAATTTGAAGATAATATATTCAGATTTTTTTGGTGACAATGATTCTCATTAGAGCAAATTTCTTTTTTTTTTCTTTCTCTTAATGTAAGTGAAATCTCTTTATTCTATATTTAAGAGTCTTTCCATCTTTCATAATATAGAACCACAAATCTTTTCTTCGAATTGCAAGACTGAAAGTTTTGGGAAGTACTTCTACTTTTCTTTCCCATTAAAGTAGAATTTTTCATCTCTTGAAAGAAAATGAAATAAGAACCAATAGAAAATGAGGCTAAAATCACCTTGTCAGAAATGACTGAAGGCTACAGAGAAAATGAACAAGGAAAAAGAGAAACAAACATTCAAATGAATATAAATCGAGCCAGACTGCAAAGAGAAGCAAATAGGTCTCCGAGGAAAAATGGCAAAAAAGCAAATGTTGAGAAAGTACACAAAAATTCCTCTGCTCAGCTGTTCTTACTTCACTGCACTTTCTGTCATGGTCTTGGTATACTTTGAAGAACTCTTACTTATTTTATTCATGTAAACTTCCCTGACCACTACAACTCCATTCTCCCTTTTAAGAAGGCAAAGTAAATAGATAAATAAATGGCATGGCCCATTCCAGGATGGGGCACTCTAGGGAAGAATGCAGAAGGCACTCAGCCCTCAGTGAAGAAGCCTAGGTTATGGTCCCGGGGCTATTTCTCAAAAAAAAAAAAAAAAAAAAAAAAAGATTTCTTGTAAAAATTTAAGGAAAACAGTACATGGTCATCACAACCCACACAGTAAAATGTACCAAATAACCTACACTAGCAAGAGATGGATGCTAAGAAGATATCAGCACAGTGAATGGGTTTAAGAGGCCAGGGCATGAGCTGTCCATAAAGACATTAAGCCAAACTCAGGATCCAGCACCTAAGTGTTCTGTAAATATCTACTAAATGAGCAAGTCAATGAATGAATGAATGAACAAAACTGTTGACAGATAATGTCAGCCTGACCAGTAAGTAGCAGGAGAAGCCTCAACTGTTTGTTATTCTACTTATATATATGACTATATTTTATATAATTTTTCTATATATATTTCTTGGTATATTTTACATAATACATATATTCATGACTCATATGCAAACATAAAATGAATGTGTGTCAGAGATTTTATTTAACTCAATAATTATCCAGTAAGAATGAAGAATGAAGAATCCAGTAAGATATACAAAATCAATTCAAAGGGGAATCTGAAGAACAAACATATATGTGGGCAATCAAGAATGCTGAAATGCATTTGCTAAAAGATGTAAAACTAATAAACATCCACGTGACAAGCACCAATTACAACTCCACTGAACAAAATTAGTTTACCTCTTTATGGACAAAGATAATATTCATTACCATCAGGTTTCTACAACTTATAGAGTTGTGAAGTAGCTCAAAGACAAGGAAAGATACAAATTCATGGATTGAGAAAAACCCTAGAAGAATACTCTAGACATCTTTAAGCTTCCATTGAAAAACACCCTATTTTTTGTTCATTTTATTTTTTCTACAAATATCCTTGATATAATAGAGATAAGAATTATCTTCTGCCTCTTTATCTTTTTATTGAACTCTTCTTCTAAAACCCCAGCCCCTCATGGACTCAACTATCTGCTTTGTCCTTGCCCGCACCTGAGAAAATCCCATAATGATAAAGACTATAAATTCATAACAATCACAAGCCACTGAACGAGTAATGTGGCCTTCAGAAATTCTACTGCCTTTCTGTGGTCATTTCACTGTCCCACTCTAAATATCATCTATGTCAAATATTTTCCTCTCTCATAACTCATAAAATCTTTGATCATGGTAATCTTCAAAATATTTAGTTACCAGTATAAAATGGCTATCCACTGCTCAGAAGAGAGGTCACAGGTAGCACTAGGGCAAGACAGACCTATCCTCTAGATCCTGGATCCTGGGAAGGTCTGGAGGTCCTGCTTAAAGGTAGGACACAGAAATAGAACAAATGGGGACTCAGCACGGCTTAGGAGTATTTCCATATTTTAACCACCTGTATGGCCATATTTCTCCACATCTCTAATACACTCATTCTACCACCCCATCCCAATCTCCAACAGAGGACCTCATTTCCCTCACAGGAAAATTAAGGCCATCAGAAATCCCTTAGCTTTCAACTAAAAAATTTATCTTCCTACTGAATTTACTCCATCCTCTCCTCATTCCTGGATACAGAAAGAAATCTGTAATACACACGGAAAGTGTATCTGACATGTATTACAAACAGGATATCAGAGGGGAAAAAAAAAAAAAAAGACAAGACTGAGCTAAAACTGTCCAGAGGGAAGGAAGTGGATACTGAAAGGAAGTCAATACCACTGGTGAGTCTATTTTATGTTTCATGAAAACCAGAGGACAGTGTGAACAAGAATGATCAAATATACATGACTTCTGTAAGAGGATCCCTTTGAGGAAGATTTGCTGTATATCACTTCAAAAGGTTTAGAGAGTCACTTCCAGCATATGTGTATTAGGGAACCTGATTATAAATTCAATTGAAATGAACCCAAGGGACATTTGCAATATATCAAATCCCTAAATATATGAATTTTATGTGTGCTTCAGACTGGGAAAGAAATTGAATTTATTTTAAGGATAGCACAAAGGTACAAAGGACTAGAAATGCTAGGAAAACTTTTTGTACTTTTGCTTAGAAGACAAGGATAAAAATTCTGTTTATTTCTTCAGGAATAGGAAAGAAATTCATTTACCACAAGTGGCTCTAGATGACACTGCAAATAAACAGACCTACGAGAAGCAATGGACTAGGCACTGGGCTCAGCATTCTCTAATAGGAACTCAAGAAATGAAAATTTTGGTATGGAACACTGAAAGTTGGCATCCTTGAAGACAGCTTTTATATTCTAACTAGTAGTCCTTAAGCTTGAGCTTACATTGGGGCTACCTGGTGCCTCAGTCGGCTTAGTGTCAGACTTTTAATTTTGGCTCAGGCCGTGACCTCAGGGTCATGACATCAAGCCCTGAGTCAGGCTCCACTTGAGACTCTCCGCATTTCCCTCTGGCCCTCCTTTCCCCCTCTCTCTAAAATAAGTAAAATCCTTGGGGCATCTAGGTGGCTTAATCAGTTAAGCATTTGACTCTTGGTTTTGGCTCAGGTCCTAATTTCACGGTGATGGGATGGAGCCCTGAGTGTGGCTGAGCTCAGAGTCCACTTCAGATTCTCTCTCCTTCTGCCCCTCCCCACTTTGCAATTATGTGCACATGCTCCATCTCTAAAATAAATAAATAAAATCTTTAAAAAAGAAAATAAATGAAATCTTTTAAAAAAACCTTGAGCTTACATAAGAGTTTTCTGGGGGCCTTGATAAAATAGATTGCTGGGCCCCACTCCCACTGTTCCTAGTCCAATAGTTCTGAGACTCAGTCTGAGAATTTCCATTTCTATAAGTTCTACAAGATGATACTAACATAGAAGTTCAAGAGCCATACTTTGAGAACCTCTGGCTTGTATATCTGAAATTTATCTGAAAGTATATCCGACAAAATGAAAGAAACCAATGGAAAAATACTTGAGTTACTGGAGGGTAAAAAGAATGATGGCAAGTTAAAAAATAATAATAATAATCCTGATGAAATAATTCTTAGGAGCTTTTGACCAAACATAACATTAACGAAGTCAGTATATCACAGCTGAAGACAATAAACTTTCCTTTCTCAAAGTCCTTTCGTCATATTTTTCCAGACATCACATCATTTGTTTTACAGTCTGCTCCCCATTTGTTTAGCTTCTGTGGCTTTTGCCATCTCACTGGTATTTCCCTTTATCTTACACCACTGTCATTCAATTGATTGATACTTGTTTTAGCCCTCTTTTTTCTCTATTCTTGGAACGCCTCTCCACTGGGGCATGCTGTTCTGACTGGCATCAGTGAGTGCTGGCTCCCCTAGATTTTTTCTGTTGTTTTGGTTTTACCCCCTGCTGATTTCAACTTAATGAAGATTAGGCTAACTAAAAGTCAACACTCTACATTAAAATCAAACAAGGAAAGTAACATAAAAGGGACAGGCTCACTCAGAATGTGCCCCATCTTATTTTTGTAGGGTCAACAAAGCCCACCCAGATTGTATTAAAGCATTATTTACTTGACTGGTTCTCCTGCTGGCCAGAGATACCTGAAGAACAGTATGGGCCTCTGCATGAGGTGGTAATGAATGAGGCATTCATTCATTGGGGCAGCACTACATAGAAGCCCATTTGGGGATCTAAGATTACAAAAAAGAGAGAAGGCATTGTAGTTTTTTGTTTGTTTGTTTGTTTGTTTGTTTTTGAGAAGAGTTAACAAAATAGAGGTAAATAGACTTATGAATTCTTAAATAATGAGTTGGAAAACAAAGCTATACAGAAGTTTGCACAACCAAAAATTCATGGATGCCTCTGTCAACCTTATTCAGAAGGCAGTAAGTTGTTTTGGGTAAGGGAAGAGTAGGAAGAAGAGGATAAGAAATTAATATAGCATAAATACATCTGAAATAGCAGAACTCATCAGTTATTTTTAAAATTCAAATGGTAAATTCAAGTGTTAGAAAAGGTTTTTCCAGCCACTTGAAACTGATTTCTCAAAGACTGTATTCCTAGACCATATAACCTCTTCCCCCAACCCCAAAAAAGAAACAAACTAGTTTCTAAGAGCTTTTATGTATTGTTTTCTGTGATGCTCAGTTTTATATATCAGCTTAGGTAGGTTATGCTTCCTTTATTCAGTCAAACACCAATCTAAGTGTTCCATAAGATATTTTGTAGATATGATAAAAAGTCAATAATCGGTTGACTTTAAACAAAGAAAATTATTTTTAATTAATCTTAGTCCCAACTCAAACAGCTGATAGACTTTAAGATTAGAACTGATGTTTTCCTTTAGAGGAAATACTGCCTGTGGACTGCAGCCTCACTTGGGCCTGAGAGTCCCAGCAACCCTTCCTGCTGTCCTGTCTTGTGGATCTCAGATTTGCCCAGCCAGCCCTCAAAATCACATCAGCCAGTCACAATGTCATGTAATAAATCTCCTAATACATATCTCCTGCTGGTTCTGTTTCTCTGGTTGAATCATGACTGATACATTTTCCTTTATAACCATTCATTATGTCACAAATCTGCCTCCTGCTCATGTCCACAGGACAGCTTATTAGATACACTACATCAGGAGTATATCAGAATGAATATACCAGGAAGTCACAACCTGGTAACCATTAAGAGTTAGTGGAGAATTTCTGTTTAAAGGCAGTGATCCTAGCCCAATTTCTTCATTAAGTGAGCAAAGAATTTTTTTTTAATTTTTTAAAATTATTTATTTATTTGACAGAGATCACAAGTAGGCAGAGAGGCAGGCAGAGAGAGGAAGGGAAGCAGGCCCCCTGCTGAGCAGAGAGCCTGATTCAGGGCTCCATCCCAGGACCCTGAGATCATGACCCGAGCTGGAGGCAGAGGCTTTAACCAACACTGAGCCACCCAGGCGCTCTGAGCAAAGAATTTTTATAATAGAGGATAATAAAATGTTTTAATGGGGAGAAGGAGGGAATCAGAGGTCAGAGCCCAATTTCCCAATTAAGTGAGTAAATAATTTTTTAGCGGAAGAAAACATTAATTTTTTACTAACTCATAAGCCAGAAAAAAATTTTAATTACATAATCTGTGGCATATACGGAACCATACTAGAAAAAGATTTATTGAAATTGGAAGCGATTGCCAAGAAAGTGAGTAGATACAATGCCTGGTATATCCCCAGCCACTGCAAAATCAGATTAAAAATTGCAACTAATATTAGAGCATTTACAATGTGCCAGGTGATTTTTAAGTACTTTGTAAATTGTAACTCAAGTTTGGCAACACTTTAATAAAGTAGGTACTAGAAATATCCTCGTTTTGGGGCGCCTGGGTGGCTCAGTGGGTTAAGCACTGCCTTCGGCTCGGGTCATGATCTCAGGGTCCTGGGATCGAGCCCCATATCGGGCTCTCTACTCAGCAGGGAGCCTGCTTCCCTCTCTCTCTCTGCCTGCCTCTCTGTCTACTGTGATCTCTCCCTGTCAAATAAATAAATAAAATCTTTAAAAAAAAAATATCCTTGTTTTACAGGTATTGAAAAGTGAGCCAAAAACAATTGGGCAATTTGCCCCAAACCACTCTGATAGTAAGTGGCAGAATCAAAACTGAACCTAGAATCTGGCCTTAGAATCTGCATTCTCAATCCCATATTACCTCAGGAGTCCTAGAAGCAGCAGTAGGCAGAACATTAAGAATCTACCATGAACTTCATTAGGCAGAATGCCAGCATGAAGAGCAGGGTGAGTTGAGGAACCCATTTTTAGTCTCATTCCCCCCTGGAGTAAATCGTATGCAAAAAGGTCATAGCTCCTAAGCAGGCACTATGTCAGACAGAGAAGGGTGCTACAAGATAACTCTAGGCTACTGTGACAAATAAGAAAATGAAATCCTTTTTTCACACGAGACTGTATCAATCATCCATTCCTCTTCATGGTACTATCCCACCTAAGTATTTCCTGAATATATTTTCTTAGTTCCATCTCCATTACAAGCCTGATCCAAGCCACCATCATATTTTTTTCTGGATGGATGCAAGAGAATTCTAAAGGGGTCTCCCTCTATCCACTTGTCCCCTGCAATCTGTCCTCCACAATGAAAGCTACAGTGGGCCTTTAAAACACAAATTTAAATACACTGTTCATCTACCTCATATTCATCAATGGCTTTCTAGTGCTTTTGGATTATTTTTAGTGTCCCCAATGTGGCCTCATGGTCCTGCATGATCAGGTTCCTCCTGTATCTCTAGACTCTTCTGTATGCTCACAACACTCTGAACACTGGTTTTCTGTCAATGCAATTGACCAGGAACCCAGTAAGTTTTTGTAACTGTTACCATTACTGGTAATTAAGATTTTGTGTAATTATTTGATACATGACTTCTCCAGGAGCTTGTAAAGGGTATGAAAGCAAATACCCATCATTATATTCATCATCATATCCTCAGTATTCAGCAGGGTCAAACACAGAGCTGGCCCTTAATAAATATATGTTGAACAGATAAGTTTTCTGCTAGGATAATGAAGTGTGTAGACACAGAAGTGCTTCTGTGCCTTTTTCCAAAACAGACAAAATCAAAACATCAGAAAATATATACCTCTACTTTCCCCTTTATCTGGAACCAAAGGAGTGCAAGGAACAATTTCTGACAGAACACAGCTCAACTTTAAATACCAGACAAAAAAAAACATGCATCTGTGAAGATGACAAATGACAAAAATTACTAGACAATAGAAACATTTTCATAGTTTAAAAGAAAGTGAACAATTAGGGGAATAATAACAAATGACTGCAATGTCTGTGACAAATACTGTAAAGTTTGCAAAAAGTAATTTACCCATATTTTCAATTATATTTGTGTGCATGAAAAAGAAATGATATAATTTAGGAAAGATTGTTTTCAGATGAAAATCAAAGGAGATAAATTTTACTGGAAGTAGTTAAGTGAAATTAATTAGGTGATAATAAAACACGCTAATGAACTAGAGAACATGTTTGACAACTCTCCCAGAATGCAGAGGGAAATTACAGAGATAAATAAAATGAACAAAACACTAGCAACATGGAAAATGTTCAGTCTACAGTACTGGAGGAAGAGAGAAAGGTTTGATGAGAAGTAAGAAGCAAATAAATAATGGAAGAATATATTCCTGATATGAAAGAAAAAAGAAAGGAAGACATTAGGTTTCAGGCTGATTGGGTGCATTTAGTGCCCTTATACATGCAATTATTAAAAAAATTAAAGAACTACATCTCTACAGATCTTGAATAAAGTTTTAAAATTTAAGTAGAAAAGTGTCTCTCAAGGACACCCCCCCAAAAATAATAAACAGAAATAAATGCAAAGTCATCAGTAAAATGTGAGGTTCTGTTTAGGTGTTTGGACCACCAACATTCTTGTGAAATTTAATGAAATTGTAAATGAACCTTAAAAAAAATATTCATACCTAGAATAGGAGCTAGTAACAAAAATCTAGATCTAATAGCTCATGTTAGTTGGAACAAAGTTAAGATGGAGGCAGAGACAGAGAGAAAAAATATTTTAAAGCAGAAAGATGACTATTAGTGCCTAGAAGAAGCCAACAGGCCTGGGTTCAAATTCTGATGTGGCCAATTATGAACTTTGTTCTCTAAAGCAAGAGAGTTAATGTCAAGGATTCTTTTTCTCATCAAAAAGTGGAGATATTAATATCTGCAGGGCTGCTGCAAGTATTAAATAACATAGGCAAAGCACTCAGCTTGTTACCTAGAACATAGCAGGCACTCAAGTTGCTAAAAAATGCTAAATTTTTAATATGGAGAGAGGGATATGAGTTCATATAACTCAGAAGAAAAGAAATGTCAAGTAAAAATAGAAAATTTCAAACAAAATCTAAACAATAGGAAAATAAAAGGGAAACAAGAAAACATAAAAATCAGAAGGCTGAATATAATGGGATAGGTATATACAAAACCAAATTATCAGAAAAACAATGATAAATTATAAATTCAATAGCCTCAATTAAAGTAGAAGATTTTATATACCATGTTAGTTCTTAACAGAGAAATATAATTATAGAATTAAAAAGGGGCATATGCCAAACTTAGTATCTGCAGACATACTTTTGAATATTCAGAAAATATTTACAAAAATTAATCAAATTCTAGGATACTAATAAATCCTCAATAACTACCCTAGAAATGTCTAAAACACATAGGAGCAAAAGGGCAATCCAGCAAGGGAGCAGAATTGAGAAGCCTTATACCCCTGGACTTAGCACAACACAGAAGCACGTAGTTCACCTTTATAAATTTCTCAGATAATCCAACCAACCAAACAAACAAAAACAAAAGAACAAAAAATGAAGGTTTTTTTCTCTGTTGCTTCTCAGACAAAAACATAACTCCTATGATGAATCAGCTCTTGCTCAGATGAAAATTAGACCCTCAAGAGGACAGCAGTGCTTGCTGATCAATAGGGTGACATTTCATACGTCAAGGCTGCTTTTATCTTTGAATTGCCCTCCAGTTACTACATCTTCTAAAGCAAGCTGGGAAAAGAAAAAATCCAGCAGCCACTACCTTTTTATTTTATTTACCTACCAAGGAATATCTAATAAAAGTAATGACTATCCAAGCACTACCAGACAAATGAGAAATCTTCAACCTGGGTGCCCCACCTTCAAAATAAAAAAAACGATGACCAACATAAAAATCCTTATGATACTTTGCAACTATGATAGCTCATCTGTCATGTCAAACTAATATACCTTACAAATAAATTCAAATGTATTTGGAAGTAACTTCCCTTTGGAAGGAAATAATTTTTATCAGGTGCTCTCTGAGAATGAATGAATTTGAAGATGACTGGCTGTTCCACATAAAATACATCATACTCATTCTGTTTCCCAGACTTCATTCTTCTTCCCCTGGTCTCTTCTTTCCCATAGGCCTCACTGTTTTTCAAGGGCTCCTATTTCTTCTGAGTAACTTCCTAAATTCTCCAACCCATGTTAACTTCTCTTACTCTGAGTCTTGCTGTTCTCATGAACCCCATTTCATACTGGGTTATTCCTTATATAACATAAGGACCATGTGTTATTTTCTAAATAAGACTCATAGAAGCTAAAATGATGCTGGATGCAGAACTATGACATTTTATTTAATATTTTCCTGAGTCTGTATTTGGAATATTTTCTTCCATTCTCTATTGGTGGTTCAAGTTACTTTAGATCTAGGATGCTACCGAAGTTATTTTATTCCCTGTTGTGAACTAATTTCTACTAAAATGATAATTCATTAGTTTTTCAAATCTTTACAATGAAAAATTTTAAAGCTTTGTCACATCAATTGGACAGTTTATGTCACAAAAGCAAGACAATTTTTGTTTCAAGCTGAATAACTAAGATTTAGTTAACTTAAATATAATTTAATTATGTCTTTACTTTCTATATTTAAGGTTTTGAAATTTTTTTGAACAATCAGAAATCTCCATAAAACATAAGAAGTTAAAAATATATCTACTGGATTCATAATATGTAGTGCTTATAGAAAATGCAATTCCAAAGGCTTTGAGATTCAGGAGACTACATCAAATCAGGAGAGCAATGCAAAGGCAGAATGTTACTTGCAGAATGTTAAAAACAAAACAAAACAAAACAAAAAAACCTTGAACAACTCTTCACTTAAGAATTGCTCTAAAATATATTTAAACAATATAATTCTTTACAAGTCTCATAAAAAAAATTCATTAACCATTCTTTTTGGCTATTCTGTTTGGATGATTCAGATATTATGTCTTATACCCAAGTGCCTTCTTCCCTTTAAGGTCCTCACAATGGAAGACACCAAAATGTACGTAAACAAGAACAAAATTCAAAAACAACTTGAAAACATTAGCATGTTTGGTTTTGTACAACATAAGGCAACAAAATGTCAAAATATCTATGTAGCACTAGGAACTTCAGAAACTGATAACATGCCTGGATCATAGAGAGGATTTCTAGCACTGTTTCTCTCCTCACCTTCTCATAAACACATTCTTTCCTTTGATCTAATATTTCATACTGTTTTTAAAAAATGGACTATGCCTCTTCTTCTAAATAGAACCAGGTATTAAGAAATGGAGGGGAAAGGGGCGCCTGGGTGGCTCAGTGGTTAAAGCCTCTGCTTTTGGGTCAGGTCATGATCCCAGGGCCCTGGGATCGAGCCCCTGCTTCCCTTGCACTCTCTCTGCCTACTTGTGATCTCTGTCTGTCAAATAAATAAATAAAGTCTTTAAAAAAAAGAAAGAAATGGAGGGAACGATATAAAAAGACTGACTACTTTGTAGCATCAGTACATGAGCTCCTCTTCTAAGTGCTTCTAAGATGAGGTCAGAGAATGTTGCCTATGAGGAAATGTCTTGGAAATTTGTTGAAACACACTTATGGCTTAGAATATGCCCATTTTTTGTAAATACTTCATGAGCTAGGAAAAATTTGTATTTTTAAATATCTATGAATATATATATTCTTCTCCTAATGTTGGGAGCAATCAGTGTTCAAAAAATAACTAATTGGATACATGACATTATACAGTTGTCTAAACCCAGAGAATGTACACACTGAGAAGGAACACTAATGAAAACTAAAGACACTAATAAAAACTAAAGGAAAATCTAATGAAAACTTAACACTATAGGTTCATTAATTATAACACTTGTACCACTACAGGGAAGGATGTTCATAATGGAGGAAGCTATGCAGCTGTGGGGGAAAATGGTATACGGAACATCTTTGTACCTTCTATATATTTTTTTTCTGTGAACCTAAAACTACTTTAAAAAGCAATAAAGATAACCATTAGATCAAGACAGTTGATTATGTTTTTTAAATCTTCTATATCTTTATTGATATTTGTCTGCTTTACTTATTAGTTACTGAGAGAGAGAAATTAAATTCTCCCATTATGAAAACTTGTTTGTCAGTTTCTGCTCACATTTTAGTTTGATTTTTCTATTTCATTCAATTTACATATTTTGAACCTATATTATCAAGTACTTCCAAAATAGAAATTATTGATATCTTTCTGAAAAAGTGACACTTTTATCAACATGTAATAAACTTCTTTATTTCTAGTAATGCTTTCTACAATGAAGTCTACCTTTTTCTATAATACAGTTATACCAACTTTCTTCTCTGCTTTCTATTTCCTGGTATATCTTTTCCATTCCTTTACTTTTACTCTTTCTGGGACCTTATAAACAGCACAAGACACTCTATCTCTTGTAAACAGCAAACTGGGATTTTTTTTTAATCCAGTTTGAAACCATTTGTAACTTAAGTAGGGTATTTATGCCATTTACATTTAATTTAACTGAAGTATTTTTTTACTACCTTATTTTATGTTTTCTCTTTGCCTCAATATTTTCTATGTGTTTGTTTTCTTCTCTTGATTCTATATTGCTTTCCTGAGGAATTAGTAAGGCTTATTTCTTATTTCTTATTCTATTTTTTTCAATCCTGGGATGGAAGATATAAAATCTTTCATTCTTTTATGATTACCTTAACATTTTAATATGAATATTTAATTTACTAAATTATAAAGTAAACCAATATTTGCAGCAAAACACAAGGACCTCAGAATGTTTTTACTCCTATTACCCCTCTTCCAGACTCATAAATTGTTGTTCAATGATTTAGCTCTATTTTTACTCTTAACCCAATAAACTAGATATTACATTAAACATGTGATCCCAACATGTTTGTTTTTTTATTACAGAATAGGTTATTACCTATTCTTACAGAATAGGTTATTACAGAAACCTTTCTGTAATAGTTCCATCTCTTTGTTTCTTGACGCTGCATTCTGAGCAAATTCTTCAGGGATGTCCTCCAGTTTGCTAACTGGTTTGTTTCTCTTTAATTATGTCTAACCTGCTGTTTAGCTTGTAACACATTTCTGATATGAGTTATATATATTTTTATATATAAAAAATTTATCTCTCGTTTCTTTTTCAAATATTCCTAATTATTTTCAATAATTTCAATAAACATGTGTTCCTTTGCCATACTTTCAGTGGTTCATTTCCTTAGACCATATTATTTTATATATTTTGTATTTGGTATGTGAATATTCCAAAATTCCATTCTTAGAAATTTGATTCTGTTATTTTTTCTTCCATTGGACTCTTGCTTATGGTGACTTACTCTTCATATATTTTGTGATTTTTTTTGCACATATGTTTTTCAGAAATTTATCTGTAATAATCCTTTGAAGTCAGTCTAAAATATTTTCCTCCAGAGATATGTTTCCTTCTTCCAGGGGTCTGGAGGCATAGCCAATCCAGCAGCACACTAGACGAAATTCTCTACAGGTTCCACAGGGAGTATGATTTCTATTCCCAAATTCATATGACTATGGGAATGAAATTAGCAATTTCTAGAAAGATGCCTTTTGCCCACCCTACCCAGAACTAAGGTAAAAACAAATGGCTATTTCCACCATCTGTCTGTGTAACGTGGGCTTCCTCCTAGTACATTTATGGGAGAATCAGCTTTATTCAAGAGCCTCTGATCTGACTCCTACCCTCCTCAGAGCCAGCCTTTATCCACTCACACATAAGTGTGACCCTCTAAAGTGTGACCCACCATGACAAATGCCCCCAGGCAAAAGCCAGATACAATATTTACAACCTGCCTAGACTCATGCTTTCTCACTGTTTCTATGCTACTATAATTTTCCTTACTTCACTTTTAGCTTAGCCATTTAAAAATATTTTTTAATAGGCATTTTTTGTAATTTTTGATAGGATATATTCTCCAGATGACTACTCCATAAGAGTACTGAAAATCAAAGTTGGCGCTTTTCAACTGGCGTTTTGAAAGAACTTTGGATTGGCCCCCAAGTACTCCACTGAAAACTGAGCATCTATGATTTTAAACACTGCCTATTTTAACAGGGAAATTCTAAAACACCAGCCTTTGTTCTTTCAAGGACTAACTTGTTGAGTGCTGGATTGGTTTTGCTGTTTATCTATGAAAAGCAATTACCAGATGTCTCACTTTTAACAAACCTCATTTTTACTTCACTCTGTGTAGTGGAAGCATCACTTAGCCTATTTACAAATATGGATAACAAAATACCAGAATACATGGGTCACCGTGAGGAGTTGGATATCAAATCCATAAGTGGAAATGAAGGGAATGGAGTCCAGTCATCTCTTTCATAGTCCTTTGCTCTTCCTATGCAGGCTGTATAGTCCTACACAGATTAGAACTAGTTCGTTTGTAAATAAAAACTGTACTCAGAAATATCTTAGGCTTATCACATGAGTGTCTGGCAAAATTATAATAGGAGTCCTAGAAAAACATTTTGTACATAAATGTGGAGATGAATGCCCCATCTTAAAAAGAAAAAGGGGGGGGGCTTATAAATGCTGATGCAAGTAATAAGGTTAAGAAGAATCTGTTCATTTTTCCAGACTTGCACCAATGCTCTTGAATGATGAGCAACATCGCATCAGCTGCGTCATACGTCTGTGTCTTGAAACTGTCACACATCCATAATAGTTCTTACTGCACCAGCCTGATAACATCTTCTAAGGGATTTGTCTGTCTTGACTAAAGCACAAATAAACTGATGGTTAGAAAGGGCACATTTTAATCAAAGTTGGATGCTTACACTCTGAGACAAGGGCAGCAATAAGAAAAAGAAAAACTAGTGTCAGTTTCTCCTTGATGTCTCAGGAATTTAGTAAACACCCACTGTCATTCTCATATATTTAGTTCCCAGAATGTGCTCAGTCCAGTTCCCTACGACTCTGAGGGTTGCCTTGGGAAAGATAACAGAACTTGGCAAGGGCGGACAGGCAGACTCCATGGGCAGTGGGAAGTGTCTCAAAGCACCCGCCTTGACCTCTGTCCTTGGGGTCATGAGTGGAGCTCAGCTCTTTTTCAGTGTTGCAGCATTTACCCAGAGCACCACACATCCATAAGAGGGTCTAGGTTCAACCCCAGACCAAAAAGGTCAGAATTTTACTAGGAGCTAAGCAGACACAAGGTAAAAGTAATAAGATAAAGATTAAGAACCTGCCTCTATTTTTCCCTTCAAGTTGCCTCTCAGTTCCCAGAAAATCAACTCCAAGCCAGTCTCAAATCCATCCATCTCATCAAATGATTGGCTCTAAGGCCTTTGTCCTGATACTACCTCTGTAATAAGGTCAAGATCACCATTCCAAGTTCTATTACTGGCTCTATACTTGGATATTTCGAAGTGGCACTTAAAGAAAATATGAACCTCTCTCTCTTGCTTAAAATAAATGATCTCGCCTAGCACAATTTTGATGTGTTTTTATGCTGAAGGACCCCCTCTCCATCATGGGTAAGGATGTGAAGGCTCACCTTATTCTCCTATAGCATAATAACCACCCTTGAACAGGATGCCAAATAAAACAAAACAAAACAAAAGTCTCAGACCAATCATCATACCATATCCATAGGGACAAAATCCTAAATGACATTTTATGTGGACACTGAATCCAAATAAAAGAACATGGATGAAAAGACATCGCCAAGCCAAATCTTCATCATTACTTCCTTGGACGGTCTAGAATTCTGGGAACAAAAAGCCTAAGAGTATCTATTTGAATTCCTGTCTGGCACTGGGTTCCTCCACTCCTGAAGTTACAGAAAATGAGGAGGTAGGCTGGGATTCACTAAGGTAAGGAACATAAAGGCAGCAGGAGCCCCCTCAGTTAATAATCTGTTCATTTACCTTATCTCTTGTACCACTTCCTCTAGAAATCAGCTGTAAGCTCCAGATCTTCTAATCGGGAAGGACTCCACCTGCTGTTGCTCTGCATGGTGGGAGGCAACAACCATAGAGAGGGGCCCTCACTGCTGTTCAACTTCTGCATCCTTCCTAACACTCCACCATTTCACCAGAGATCTGCAAGCAGGAAGACCAGCATGGATATCTACAAATGCCTAGGCAGATTCAGCAACACACCCTAATAAGCACCTGATAATGTCTACAGAGAGGTTTCTGTAGTCTTACACTGTGCACTGAGTCTGCTACAATGAGTGTCTCTGAAAAAGATTCAATATGACAATGAGGAAAAGGGAGATTCAGGAGACAGAAGACTGGCTCTAAAGACACCACCGGCAGATGGGGAAGAAAGAAGAAGAGGACTAGAGGGCACTGTATTCTGAAAGATAGTTTTCCTAATCAACTTTTTAATTTTAAAAAAACTTTATGACCCCTTTCAGAACATTTGAAAATGGTAAAAAGCAGCCACCCATAATTGCAAAGCTTAATGATACCTTCCTGCTGAATTAAATTCCTAGGATTTGTCCTTATGGATCTGGTTTTTCCACTTAGTCATTATCATCAGGGATATACACTCTGTCCAAGTTTTACTGTCATTTTTTCGCCTCCCCATGCACAGTCTTCATTTTTCCTGACTCAATGTCTTCTAAAACTTTCTCTCTGAGCCATTTTCTCCAGACACAATATGTACCTTGGCTACACACTTGTTTCATGGCCTAGGCTTCCTCTGAAATTAGTCAATTCAAAGGGCTCTCAACAAACTACAGAACATGTGTTCTTGTCACTCTTGTTATTGGTGCCTCCTGTCCTTTTCCTCTGCCTCTTCCTGCTTCTGTACCTTCCCACTCTGCACTAGGCCTCGAAGAGGAAAAGAATGATTCTTTCTTCCTGGTAGGAAGAAGAACAATTTTTGTTCTGCTATGGTGAAAACTATGTGTTATCTCCTTAGCTTCCAGAAGCTTCCTTGAAAGGACTTCCCCTTTCTTCTCCCTGAAATCCAAATAAGTGTTGCAAACTACACTTCTGTTTCCCACTACAAATACTTTGCAGCAATTATACGGCAGGGCAAGAAAACTTTCTGCCCCTAAGATTATGGCTACACCTGTTAGAGATCTCATTACTGTAAATTAGTCAAATACTTCCTACCAGTACATACCAGTTAAACTTGTAATATAGAGAAATTTTAAGGAAACAAGGATTAACCCTTTGAGACTCACATGATGCTTGTTTTGAGTCATAATTAAAGGAATCACGCACACTGAGAGGCATATATGAGCTACAATACCATAGCACAGAACATCGATTTATTTTCTTTAATAAAATTATATCTGCCTCTAAGCTCCAGTCATTAAAACAATAAGATCTTTGATCTCTCCTGTTATTGTTGTGTGTGTGGTTTTTTGTTGTTGTTTTGTTTTTTGTTTTGTTTTTTTTTGAGGTGGGGGAAAGGTCTATTTCCTTAGGACAAACTCAAACTCGGAAGAACCTCTGGGAAACCCAAAAAATGAGGCACAAGTCTGACCCTTAGGCCACTGTAACCAGTGTATTAATTTCCTACTACCTTTACTTTATTACTACCTAATAAAGGGCCACAAACTTAGTGGATCAAAACAACACAAACTTATTATCTTACAGGTTTGGAGCTCAGAAGGCCAGAATGGGTCCCAGGGCCAAAATCAAGGTGCTGATGGGGCTGCATTACAGTAGGAGGCCTTTCCTTGCCTTTTGCAGCTGTTAGAGTCTGCCCATACTCTGACTCATGGCCCTCTTCTGCATTCAAAGCCAGCAATCTCATCACTCCTACCTTTGCTTCTATCCTTACATCTCTGCCACTGCCTCTCCTGCTTCCTTCTTTCCCTCATTAGGATCCTTGTGATGCACTGGACCTACCCAGATAAATCCAACATCAACTCCCCATCTCGAGATATTTCACCAATCACATCCATAAAGTCCCTTTTGCCATGTAAAGTTTCATTGTCACAGGTTTCTAGGACTGGGACATGGATGTCTTTGTCACCTTCTACTATGATATTGCTGGCATTCATTCCCCTCTGTCCATCAGACACCACTGTCCTAGCTGTCCACAGAAGCCCTTCATCACGACTCCCTCTACTCAAACAGGCTCAGCCTCAGATCTTGTCTTCAGTAGCCCAGTCACTGGGTCTGGAACCATTCTTAAGCCACTGGCCTAGTATGGTCCTTGCAGCACACAGGGCTTATATCTCTGTCACCGGTGGATCCTCCAAACCCATCTCCTCCCCCATCTCAAAAAAGCTGTCTCTCTGTTATGCTGGGCTGTCTTCCTCCTCCATAACCCCTAACATGAGCCCCAATGACCCTTTTCAAAGACCTTCAGATCCCCCAAAATCCTATGTAAGGAATTGCCCTCAGATGCTTGGTAACTCCTAATGTGGCAATAAAACAGAAAAGTTTTTTCATAAGAGTCTCTAAGACAAGAGCTTAGACTCAGACCCTCTGAGGGTTGTCTTCCCTCTTAAGAGTTATAAAAGTAAAAATAATTCCTTTTGCTTTATATTTTCTATAGAACATATGAAAATTTTGATAAAATTTTATGTCTCATCTATAGGAAAAAAATTCCTGGGTACCTGGGTGGCTCAGTCATTAAGCGTCTGCCTTCAGCTCAGGTCATGATCCCAGGGTCCTAGGATGGAGCCCCACATCAGGCTCCTGGCTTGGCGGGAAGCCTGCTACTCCCACTCCCTCTCCCTCTGCTTGTGTTCCCTCTCTTGCTATGTCTCTCTCTGTCAAATAAATAAACAAAATCCTTAAAAAAAATTTCTAAGGCAAAAGTGAACAAGGGCAAAGTATTAGAAACCGGTATGAGTAAGTAAGAAGAGCATATACAACAGAATTAGCAGAATTTCATTCAGTCCATTTTCAATTAAATACAAAAAAAAACATTATAACATTGATATTAAAGACAATCACAGGCAATCCATGGTAGAAGAGAATTTTTACTTAATATTTAATAATTCCAGTCTTACCAAACAGCCCTTTTTTTAACCTATAAAGTTTCTTTCTTTCTCTCTCTTCCTTTCTTTCTTTCTTTCTTTCTTTCTTTCTTTCACAATAGGGTTCTACTCCTGTTGGAAATGCTTTGAAAAACAGCAGGAAACAAAGAAGTTGGAAAAGGAAAGGAAGTGAACAATTGAAGAGAAAAGAAATTCTTTTGTAAACCAGTCTTACAAAACACGGAACTAAACCTATCACATCTTTGAAATTGTACCGTTTCTTCTAGGAATGCAGAAACTGAAACACACATCCAAAGAGCTACTGGAGCCTGGAGAGAAAGGCACAAAAGCTTAATCTTGGGTTCTCAAAGGTTCAGTTCCATTACAGAAGCTTTATTTATAGTAGCTAAGAACTGTAAATAACCCACAGATGTGACAACAGATAAATTGTGAGATTTTCATGCAATCATTTTTATTCAGCAATAAAAATGAAACCTATAATACGGATGACTCTCTTACACACATTGAATGAAAGAAGCCAGATTCTGGGGAGCGCATATTATTAAGATTCATATTTTATAGATAGGCAAAAGTAATATGTGGTGAGAGAAGACATAACAGTGGTTACCACTAAAAAATGGGAACGGACAGCAGGATTCCAGACAATAAGTAATGTTCTATAAATTTTTCTGAACGGTGGTCACTCTGGTATATTCACTTTCCGAAACTTTTTTGAGCAGTAGACTCAAAAATGGGTGCTCTTTACACCACATATGTTACATTTTTAAACTTAAAACAAGTCTACAGTAAAAGAAAACAAAAAGATAATTTGCAAGAACAAAGTGTTCATTAGATTTAGGAAAAGAGAAGTTACCTTTAGGTGAGAGCAGTTTTGTGGTGAATTGCAGGGTGGGGAGATTCAAATGGGCACAGGCATGAAAGAGACATGAGAACACTGAGAAAATACTTTCCCTGAAGTGTGTAAATGGGAAGAGAAACAGAAGACACATATACGTATAATTTGCTTAGGAGGGAAGTGACTAAAGCATCTTACGCTGATGGGAAAAATTTAACAGAGAAAAAGATATTGAAGATAGAGTAGAGAGGGAAGGGTTGAACACAATTTAATACCTCAGACTATAGAAGAGATGAGACTCAAAGTGTAGAAAAAACTTTGGCCTGTAAAGAGAGATACCAGTTCCATGGAATCAAAAGAAAAGAGTAAAACAACATGGGAGTAGGGGCGCCTGGGTGACTCAGTGTGTCCAGCTCTGCCTTCAGCTCCCATCATGATCTCAAGGTACTGGGATCAAGCCCCCCATTGGGCTCTCTGCTCAGTGGGGAGTCTGCTTCCCCCTCCCCCTCTGCCTGCCTCTCTGCCTACTTGTGATGTCTCTCTGTCAAATAATTTTTTTTTAATCTTAAAAACAGAAACAAACAGGGAGTATATATATGTAAACTGATAATTTGTCTACTGTGTTTTCTGTTTTATTGCTTTGGGTCGTTTTTGTTTTTGCTATTTCCAACGGTTTAAATAGTCCAACTGGGGGAACCAGGGTGTCTCAGTCAGTTAAGGGTCTGACTCTTGGTTTCAGCTCAGGTCGTGATCTCACAGTACTGAGACTGAGGCCCAAGTTGGGCTCCCTGGCCAGCACAGAGTCTGAGATTCTCTCCTTCTCTGTCTGTCCCTCCCCCATCAAGCTCTCTCTTTCTCCCTACAATAAATAAATAAATAATTATTTTTTTAATATAATAAATAAATTGTACCCAGTTGGTGACTTCTCTTTTTCTGTGAGAGACAGATCATCATTTGAGTAATGGACACAGACTTTAGACCCTCTAAGGGTTAAGAAAGGTTTGAGAGAGGGGGAAAGAGGCTGGTTAGATAAATATAGGAAAATCACTAGGCTGTTTTGTGGGGCCCAATTCAATGTCATAAAGGCATCAAATCTCCTCTGGATTTTCTGTCTTGATACCCCTAGGATATATTTTGTTCAATGAAGTAGGTTGGACAGCAGGGTTTTTTTCTCTTTTAAACATGTTTTTGTCATGGTTCTCAACACATGTATTGAATAATTCAACCTTTTCCCACTGCTTCTAAATGATAAGATAAGCATCTATACACTTAGAACTGCCTCTGGGTTTTCTATTCTAATCCTCTGATCTGACTTTCTCTTCAAGCTCTAGTAAATTATTTAGAGATACTGCTTTATAATATATTAATATGTGATAAGACATGTATCTCTTAATCATTTTTTATACTGTTCTTCCAGTTTATGGTATGAAATAAGAATCCATACATCTAATTTTCAATTTGGACAAAAAGTTTTCCTTGTTTATTTTTGATCATTTCTATGCAAATTTGACAGTAGTAGTATTACACATATGAGCTCTTGATCTCAGTTCATTTTTTAAATTTGAACTCATTGTTTAACACAATTTTGTGTTTCTAATTTACTTTAGTATTTTTAACTTCCAAAAGATCATTCTGATTGGTCATCCCTTGCCTTCCAATTTGCAGATGAGCTTAGTCACTTCAAAATGTGTTATTTCTGCTTGAGCAACATAAAACACTGAAGTTTATGAAATAACAGTAATTTGGGTTTTTTCTCTTTGCTACTTTGCCTGACTTGATGATTCTTCCATATAAACTTCCATATTCTTCCAGAATAACTCTGCCAAGTTCCAATAAATGTAGCTCGTATTTTACTGAATTTATTATGTACATTAATTTGGGAAGGATGAGCATCTTTCCTATATTGACTTCCCTCATCTTGAATATGGTACATCTTTCATTTTCCCCCAAAAGGGATCCTGCCTAGTTTTTATTTAGATTAATCTTATTTCATACTTTCATTCATGCTGTGAATGTATACTTTAACCAGTTAGTTCATATGTTTGAGCATCAGAACTACCTGTGGAGCTCCTCAAAAATATAGAGCCCAAGCCATTAACTCTACTGATTCTAATTTTTAAAATGGGGGTGATTTGTGACCATATCCTTTTTTTACAAGTAATTCTGATGCACAGCCAAGATTAAGAACATGTGAAAAAATGTAGAAAAATAGAAAGTAGGGTGTTTTTTTAAAGATTTTATTTATTTATTTGACAGAGATGCAGAGAAGGCAGAGAAGCAGGCAGAGGGTGAGGGGGAAGCAGGTCCCCTGCTGAGCAGAGAGCCTGATGCGGGGCTCCATCCCAGGACCCTGAGATCATGACCTGAGCCGAAGGTAGAGTCTTAAACCACTGAGCCACCCAGGTGCCCCAAAAGTAGGTTTTATAATGCTTTCCATACTGACTTTTCCAACTTGATTTTTGAAAACAGTATTGTCTCTAATTTTCACTTATGTATTTTTACCCTTAACATTTGTCCCTTCTGTTAATCAAAATGTCTTTTAAATGCCAATTTGTTACCTGCATTATATTCCATCTTATATGGGTAAATGTAGCACAACTTACTTAACTGTTCTCCATGTTTTCCCCCATTTTGTTATGAGCTTGTGCAACATTACCTCTGTTTGGGTCAGTAAAGAAAACAAAAGTAAATAACCCAGAATCCTAAACATGTCATTATTTTTCACTAAAATTTTCAAGCATAGATACCTTTGTTTAACTCATAGTCTTTACCATGTGACCTAGATGATGTCACAACAAATGAAACTCTACTCTATACCTTTAGTTTTACTTCCTAAAATCCATACCAGGGTAGATACACTTAATGAAATAGTCCTTGTTGTTAAAATGAAGCAGAAACTCTGATATAACTGAATACTTAATACTAGAGAAAGTTTTCCTGTTATAATACTATGGATTGAATGTTTCCCCTTACAATTTATAACAAAATCATGCAAATATTGTGCTATGAAATCTAATGGAAAGACTTTTAGGCTGAAATGAATTTATAAATCATGTATATTCATACAATATATAAAATTTTACAGTGCAATTATAATAAATGAACTTAAAGTACATGTACGAACATAGGTAAATATCAAAAATATGATCAGAGTAATTAAAAGCAGTTGCAAAATGGTACTTACTATTCAATCTACATAAGTATTTGCAGTTTCAGAACAGTGCTGTATACTGCATAAGAGCTAATACATATGAATTAGGAGTATGGAAGAATATGTGGGAATGATTAAAATTCAATTCAGAATAGTTACCTTGGGGAAGAGAAGAAGAAATATGAGAAAATTAAGGAGTATAGGGGAGTATATATTTTAACTGTACCTGCAACATTTATTCTTCCAAACAAAAAGAAAAATAGAGCCCAAACCTGCGAAGTGTTAGGATGAAAAGATAATAGGTGAGTTTTATGAATATTTGTTATGCTAATTTTTTTACTTTGGTATTTGTTCAGCATTTTTTTTAAATCACTGAAATAATAATTCAAAGCACTAAATTCTAATGTTGATGTTAATGTTCCTATTTGATCTGGAACACATTACTTACTTTATCTGTTCTCAGTAAAATGAAATGTTAATATTTGTCCTTCCTCACTTTATGCAGATGGTAATTGGTAGAGCAACTATAACTATAAAGCACATCAGATTTTATGTAGAAATAAAACACTTAAATCAAGAAGAAAAATCTTTTTTCCCCTCTATTAAAGAACCACTAATCTACAGGAGCAAGAAAAAAATCAATTGAAGGTCATATAACTTAAAAGTGATGCAATTCATCTTCTTTTGTTGCTTTCTTATTAAACAGAGTAAAACAAACATTCTACTTGTTGGACTTTTTTAAATTAACAAGAAACATTAAATGGTATCCAATAAATGCAAAAAATACAAAATAAACTTCCATTTTGTATTAGTTTTAGATAAAAGAAACAGACGAACGAGGTGATAAAATAGAATAGGGGATAAGGGCTAAGTAGAGCAACAGGGACAAAGGGACTCAAACAGAAGAAAAGTGAGTCATTGGTCCTAAAAGAGAAACATGCAGAGATGGATCATCCATGCACATACAAAGAAGCACCCAAAAAATAAATAAGCACTGAGAAAACATTCAAGAGGCCCTCAGTTATGAAAGAGAGAACATCAGAATCACAATACACATCTAGACTTGTTTGCAGCCTCCACCTGCTTTATATAAAAACCATTCCATTCCTGAGTTCCAGTTGAAAACAGTGATGTAAGAAGACTTTCAGCTCACCTCCTCCACAGAACACACCAAATTACACCTATTAATAGAACAATGCCTCCTGAAGAAAAACTGAGGGCTGACTGATCAGCTACTGAACAAGCAAAGATGGAAAGAATGGCAAGAGAAGAGCAAGACAGATGGAGACATGCTCCCCTTTAAAAGAGTGATGAGCATATACACCCACAGCTCCAGCTAGCCAGCAAAAGTCACCAAGCATACATAATCCACATAGGGGACATCAGACAAAAGGCCATTCCTTCTACTTTTGGAGAAGTAGGCATTTCTTCTAAATCATAGAAACAAACACAGAAAGTCAAGCAAAATGGGGTGACAGAGGAATATGCTCCAAAAGAAAGAACAAGAAAAAATGTCAGAAAAAAAACTAAATGAAACAGAGATAAGCAATACACTTGACAAAATTTTAAAGTAATGATCCTAAAGATACAGGGATGGAAGAATAGGAAAATTTAGTGAGACCTCCAATAAAGAAATAGATAATATTAAAATGAATCAGAATTGAAGAATGTAATAACAGAAATAAAAAATACGCTAGAGGAAATCAACAGTAGATTAGAGGACGCATGAGAATATATCAGGGATCAGGAAGGCAGAGTAATGGGACGCACACAAGCTGAATAGCAAAAAGAGAAAAATTTGGCTTTAATGAGGACAGATTAAGAGATCTTTTAGACAACATCAGGCAAATAAACATTCACATTATGCAGTCCCTAGAAGACAGAGAGAAATGTGTAGAAAACTTGTGAAGAAATGGTAACTGAAAACTTTCCTAACCTAGGGAGGAAAATAGACACCTAAGTCCAAGAAGCAAAAAGAGTTCCAAACAATATGAACCCAATGAGGTTCACACCACACCACATGATAATTAAAATGTCAAAGGTTAAAGATCAAGAGAGAATCTTAAAAGCAGCAAAAACAAAAAGTTTCCCACAAGGAAAACGCTATAAAATTATAGGCTGACTTTTCAGCAGAAACTCTTCAAGCCAGATGGGAGTGGCACGATATATCTTCAGAGGACTGAAAGGAAGAGACCTACAACCAAGAATATCCTACCCAGCAAAGTTATCATTCAGATTTGATGGAGAGATAAAGAGTTTCCCAGACAGTCAAAAGATAAAGGAGTTTATATGAGCCAATAAACCAGACTTACAAGAAATGTTAAAGAGATTTCTTTTTTTTTTAAGAGATTTCTTTAAGTGAAAAAGCAATGGCCATAATTAGACATAAGAAAAATATGAATAAAAAAATGTGAAACATGACAACATATACATAAGATGTGGAGAAGGAAGCAAAAAGGGAAGAGAAAGGCAAAAAGAAAAAGAAAGTATTTTTTCTGTTCCTGGTTTTTTTTTTAATATGTTTGAACTGAAATGACTATCAAATTAATACAGACTGCTATTTACTTAGCATATTATACATGAACCACCTACTAACCACAAACCCCAAAGCTATGATAGATACACAAAAAATAAAGAGAAAGGATGCAAAACAAACAAACAAAATCATTATAGCTACTCATCAATTATAAAGAAAGAGAGCAAGCAAAGAAAAAGGGAACAAAGAAGAACTACAAAAACAACCAGAAAACAAAATTTTTAAATGGCAATAAGTATATACCTATCAATTATTACTTTAAATATTAATGGTCTAAATGCTCCAATCAAAAGACATAGATTGGCAGAATGGATAAAAAGAATAAAACCCATCTATATGCTGCCTATGAAAGATTGACCTCAGACCTAAATATGCATACAGACTGAAAGTGGAGGGATAGAAAAACATTTACCATGCAAGTGGAAGTGAAAAAAAGTCAGAGTAGAAATACTTACACCAGGTAAAATAGACTTTAAAACAAAGAGTGTAAACAAGGACCAAAAAAAGGGCATCACATAGTGTAAATGGATCAATCCATCAAGAGGATAAAACAATTTTAAGTACCTACACACCCAATGCTGGAGCACCTAATACATAAAGTAAATATTAGTGGATATGAATGGAGAAATTGATGGTAATAAAATAATAGTAGGGGACCATAACACTCCACTTACATCAATGGATAGATCACCCAGACAGAAAATCAATTAAGAAAACAATAGCTTTGAAAAACAATTGAGTCCAGATGGACTTTACAGATATATACAAAACATTCCATCAAAAATAAGACAATTCATGTTCTTCTCAAGTACACATAGAACATTCTCCAGAAGAGATGACATTTTAGTCCATGAAACAAGCTTCAGTAAATTAAGAAGATTGAAATCATAACATGCACCTTTTTCTTGGGTGTACAATCTGTCTGTATATATTGACAACTATCTGGATTCCCCATTTCTGTTTTCTGTTTGCCTTTTCCAGCTTATTAACACTATCTTGGTCTCTCATCATAGATGGTCTGCTTATCTGGGAAATGTTGCTACACCATCTGAATGCTAGATGTGCTTCCTAAACTGATTATTGCATTTGCATCTTCAGCTAGGGTAATTCCCTGAGTTTGTAGGTAAGTCTGATTCTAGGCTTTAGTCTCCCCATCCATGGCCAGATATATCCTGAGATAAGAGGGAATACACCCACATCTCTGTAAAGGAGCAACTTGGGACCTCTACCTAGGGTGACCATTCATCCTAATTTGTCTGAGACTGCCCAGGGTATTTATGAACACTGCTCTCTCTCATTCCCAGACACTTGGAGATAGCCTCCTTGCCACTATCAGCCATGTGGTCCCACTTGATAACACTCATATTCCTCCCACAGGTGTTATCTCTCAATGACCCCAAGGCTGCAAATACCAACTCTCCCAAGTACTGCTATACTCTCCAGATTCCTCAGTATACTGACGACACGTTTTGAGCAAACAAATTTGGGGATAATGCTCCTTTTTATTTCACTTTTTCCAACAAATGTTTATTTTTGATTAGCACTGTGCCGGTCACTAGGGCTAAAATGGTTTGTGAAGATGGACATGGTAACTGCTTCCAACGAGCTTAGAGTTTAGTGAGAAGAATATCTAACATTTACTGATAGTATTTCAGGAATTATGCTAAATATGTTATCTGTATTTTCTCTTTCATTGTTACAAGACCAGGAGATAGGCATTTACATTGTCTCTATTTTATAATGTGTTGTAGTACAATGAATAATGACCACTCAAAAATTTTAGGTCCCAATTCCCGGAACCGGAACCAGCAAATGTTACCTTATAAAGGAAAGACTCTTTGCAGATGTGATTAATTCAGGGTTCTTGACATGGGGAGATTATCCTAGATTATCTACATGTGTTCTAAATCCAATCATAAGTATTTACTGTAAGAGAGAGGAAGAGGGAGATTTCACACAAGAGTGACAGAGACAAAGGAAAGGAATGTAAAGACAGGCAGAGCTTGGAATGATGCAACCACAAACCAAGGAATTCTAGAAAATTCCAGTAACCACCAGAAGCTAAAAGAGTCAAGTAACAAATTCTCCCCAGAGCCTAAGGAAGCATGGTCACACCAACCCCTTAATTTTGGAATTCTGGCCTCCAGAACTATGGGACAGTAAAATTCTGTTTGCCAGGTTTGTAAAAATTTGCTATGGCAGCCAAAGAAAAATAATACAGCTGGGAAACTGAGGCTTAGTGAACTAATTTGTCTAAGGTCACATTTTCCAGAAATTTCTAGAGCTGGGATTAGAACTCAAGGAAATGTCTCCAGAACTCTCTCTTAGCAACTAGGGTAAAGCACTCACTCTGTCTCCTCACCCTTCTGGGCAGCAAATCCGTGATGTCTGTGTCCCAGAATCTCAAAAAAATGTTTTATACAAAGAGCTTATTCAGGCAGGCTTTCTTCCTACAGTTCAGGTAGAAATTGTGGGGGGTGGGCTATATATGACCAATCCCTTCCATACACTCCACACTCCTTCTCTTCCACTGGCTCTGTGTCTTTCTGTGTCTGTCCTCTCTCCTTCCACCAAAACAAAAACCTCATGAGAATAGAGTCTTGCAAATCAACTTCTGTGGGCCTACCAACAGTTCCATAATTAGGTAAAAGAATGAGTTCATCTCCCCATGTCCTCCGTGTTATTTGTTATGCTCCGCATGAGGAGATGGAGAGGAGAAGGGAGTTGAGGGAAATTGGGGGGGAGATGAACCATAAGAGACTATAGACTCTGAAAAACAACCTGAGGGTTTTGAAGGGGCGGGGGGTGGGAGGTTGGGGGAGCCAGGTGGTGGGTATTATGGAGGGCACACATTGCATGTAGCACTGGGTATGGTGTAAAACTATGAATTCTATTACGCTGAATAGAAATGAAATTTTTAAAAAAAAATGAGTTCAAGCAGTAAGACCCTAGATTTATGTTATCTGTCAAAAATGTATCTCCAGATAATTAATAAACTCCCTAGGTAGATAAATATTAGATAAAGAAGGAAAATAAAAAACCAGTCATAGGAACATTCTCAAAGTAAACTAAGCTATTCTCTGGATTCTTTCCTTAATATTGTATTTTACATGTTTCTGCATGTCTAACATATTCAAGATCTCACTTGTGATGCAATTATTCCAGTGCCTCCATCTATACTTTCCAATTTAATGAACTGACCATTTCTTCAAAGAGCATCACTGAAATATGCATTATGCAGAATATTTTTAAGGAAACTTTGCACAACCAAGAATCACTTTTTTTTTCATTGCAGCTAACAGAGAACTGATATGAGGTGTCTCTCTAGAGTAACAGATTCAATTTTGTGAAACATTAGGAAAACCAGAAATAGTTCAGTGTTTCTGAATATGGAGGAAAGGGATTCATTTTACTTCATCTTGGGCTCTGAGCTCAATAGACCTATCTGATTGCCTCTGAATGCAATGTTGCAGCACACAGAGATATTTTTTTATTTCATACATCATTTATAACTTCTATAGCAATTCTACAAAACCAATACCCATTATTCTTCCAAACCAAAGAAGCACTATCCTGATTTTGTTATTCTACTGGTCACTGGGCCTTCCATTCAAGCATAAGTAGCTTGCATATCTTTCTATAAAGAATGCTGACAAGTTTTCAAAACACCATCATGCAATTTTATCCCAGCCTGCACTCTCCTCTCATTGCTTCTTCACTTCCTTTTCCCCTCCACTTTTAATTACAGGTGTATTCTGAGGTTTAACTCGGAAATTCCTTTTCTTTTCTATATATTCAGTTGCCTTTCTTGCAATCACGGTGCTACCTCTGGTCTCAAGTATCACGTGCACTCAATATTCTCTCCTACATCTGATTTTTTAAAAATTAAAATAGAACACAAGATATCTTAAATATGATCATGCTTAAAAGGAAACAATAGTGGCACTGTCCCCAATTAAGTCAAGAACAAGGTAAACACAGCAAATAATTCCACTGTCATTTTTACATTGTTCTGGAAGAACTAGCCAGTACAATTAGGTAAGACAAACAAACGAGATGCATAAAAATTGTAAAGGGGAAGGAAGAATTACCTCTCCTCCAGGTGACATGAACACACAGGACCATTTTGTTTCACTACCCCAGGGACTATGACCACCACTGTAGTCTTGTTGTGCAGTGTAGCAAACTGGCATGACAGCATACCTGGAAAACCAATAGAATCTAGTGAAAAACTACTATAAACAGTAAGACAATTTAGTAAGATGGCTGGAAAAGAAATAATATACAGCAAACAATGGCTTTCATGTAAAAACATCACTAGTTAGAATATGTAGAAAAGAATAGCAACAGAAAGTATTAAATACGTAAGAATAAAGCTGACATGGAAAGGGCAACATAAGACTTCTGGTTTCCAGTCCAGCTTATAAAGAGCTCAGAAGTTGTCACTCTGCCCTAACAAGTAAAAAGCTGAACAAACTTCAGTAAAACAAGTAAAAAGCTTGAACAAACAAAATTCAGCAACTCTTCTAGATCTGTCAGAGAAATAAGGTAACAAGAACAGATCACTATCCACGCCCCCCAACCCCAGCAAATGAAAAAAATACATGGGAGAATACAGAGAATCACAATTCACCAGAGCAGAAACCCAGAAGAGGAACTTCCCCAGAATGCAGTATCAGGGTAGGAAAACTGAAACTGTAACTGAAAAAATGCAGGAGGCTCAGTGTACAAAATTCTGAGAGCTAAAATCTCTAGGGGGCCCAACTCATATGGAGGACCCCACAGTTTTGTAGAGTTTACCTCCAGGAGCCCTACCAGGTTCTCACAGTGAAAATGAGACAAAATATGCCTTCTAGCAAGGGGAAAGTAAAAGTGGTACTTTTTTATACACCAGAGAATTCCATTATTCTGAACAAAATTTGCCATCAAGAGAAGTTATTTTACCAGACCCCAATCTACTGGGATTTTGTCAGAGCCCAAGTGACCTAACTCTTAGAACTAATAAATGAATTCAATAAAGTTGGAGGATACAAAATCAATAAACAAATATAAAAAAAAGGTTGCATTTTTATATACTAATAATGAACTATCAGGAGGAGAAATTAAGAAAACAATTCTTTTGCAACTGCGTCAAAAAGAATAAAATTCTTAAGAATAAACTTAACCCAGGAAGTGAAAGACTTATACAATGAAAATTCAAAGACATGAATAAAGGAACTGAAGAAGACACAAATAAATGGAAATAATATTTCATGATCATGAATTGGAAGAATTCATATTGTTAAAATATCCATACTACCCAAAGCCATCCACTGATTCACTCCAAACCCAATCAAAATTCCAATGGCATTTTTCACGGAAATAGACAATTCTAATATTTGAATGGAGTCACACAAGAACCAGAATAGATACAGGAATTGAGAAATAAGAACAATGCTGGAGGCAATTATGTTTTCTGATTGCAAGCTACATTACAAAGCTATAGTAATTATAACGGTATGGAAATGGTATTTAAAAAGACACATAGGGGCTCCTGGGTCGCTCAGTGGGTTAAAGCCTCTGCCTTCAGCTCAGGCCATGATTCCAGGGTCCTGGGACCAAGCCCTGCATCAGGTTCCCTGCTCAGCGGGGAGCCTGCTTCCTCCCCTCTCTCTCTCTTTCTCTCTCTCTGCCTGCCTCTCTGCCTACTCGTGATCTCTGTCAAATAAATAAATAAAATATTTTAAAAAAATAAAAAATAAATAAAGACACATAGATCAACAGAACAGATTAGAGAGCCCAGAAATAACCCAACACATACATGATCAATTAATTTACAACAAAGAAGCCAAGAATATACAACAAAGAAAGGAGAGTCTCTCTGACAAATGGTACCAGGAAAGCCACTGGAAAGCCACATGCATGCAATGCCGAGCACCCTCTTACACTGTGTACAAATATCAACTCCAAGTGGATTAAAGATTTGAATGTAAGATGTGAAACCACAAGACTCCTAAAAGAAAACATAGAGCTATCCTATAATCCAGTAATTCCACTTCTGGGTATATATACAAAGGAAATGAAAACAGAATCTTGACTGGATATCTATACTCCCCTATGCTTACTTCAGCCTTATTCACGATAGCCAAGATATGGAAGCAAGCTGTGTCTGTCAATGGATAAATGGATAAACAAGATGTGATATATATGGGAAATGGAATATTATTGAGCCATGAGAAAGAAGGAAATTCTGCCATTTGCAACAACATGGATGCACCCTGAGAACTAAGTGAAATAAATCAGAGAAAGACAAATACGATAAGATATCACTTATATGTGGAATCTAAAAAAGACGAACTCACAGAAACAAAAAGCAAAGTAGTAGTTACCAGGGACTGGGAGTGAGGTGGGGAGAATGGGGAGTCATTTTTCAAAGGATACAAGCTTCCAGTTATGAGTCAGTTGTGGAGATCTACATACACCATGCAATTATAGTTAATAATACTATATTATATCCTTGAAATTTGCTAAGCGGGTAGATCTTAAAAGTTCTTACCACACACATACAAAAATAATGCTAACTATGGCATGTGATAAAAGTGTTAGTTAACACATCACGGTATTTATCATTTTGCAATATTTAATATATCAAATCAATACCTTGTACATCTTAACCTTAAACAACATTAAATATCAATTATATCTCAATAAAGTTGGCCAAGAGTTGGGGAGATGCTCTCACAGTAGGCAAGTTGCAGTAAATTTGCAAATACAGTCTTTGCCTTTTCCCACCTGTCATGCTCATAAAAAAAAGCTTACATCAAAAGTTCAAGTCTCTTATATTTCAATGCCTTCCAAAAATAAATGCATCTGTGAGTGATGGGGGACAACAAAAACTTAATACACATGAACGCTGACATTGTTTACTAGCTATTCTGATTTTATATTTGCAGGAGAGGTAAAATTGCTTAATAGCAAATACACAAGAGTATGTCTAGAAAATTAGTGTTTCCCAAAACAGTATTAGGAATCTCTGGCTTCCTTGTACAATCAGAGATAGAATAATACCATTAGTTAGTTTATCTGCTCCTGAAGAGACCAATGGCTTTATCTAGTCTATGTAGTTAAGAAAGATAAAGTCCAGTGGCTCCCTTTTTTCTAATATTACATGTGAATTACAAAAACAATTGTAAAAGGAAGGGAAAAGATCAAATGGTTAATAATTCATTTGGTAAGATACCATTCAAAGGTAATAATGTTAATGTCTGAGAAAGTTAACATCCTCTTGAGATGATAATTATTCTCTCAACATGAAGGAGAAAAAGAGAAAGACAAAAAGAAATTCTGTATCAAAATGTATGACTAACTTGTAAGATCTTTCAAGATTTGAAATATAATTTGTTTTCGTATCAGATAAACTTTTGTGAACTAGTGAGTCACTATATAAATCCATCTGTCAGTAATGTTTAACATTTTTTCCTCAGTAGACCAGTTGTACTTAAAGGAACACTTCTAACTAGTTCAAAAGCTTAGTCTGCTGGTTTAGTAAGTGTTTTTAGTACCTGGTATTCATAAACCTAACAGCTAAATATGACTGAAGGTGAGTGACAAAACTACATTGATGAAGTGTAGCAACAATATCAATAATAGATCATATTTGAAGTTTGAAAGTAGTACTTATAAGAGACAAGCTATTTGGACTTTCCTGAAATGCAAAGATAGAGGAAATTTATTTTTTATTGAATGAGATGATTTCATTGCGTCACCTATAATAGGAAAAACTTGCCTGGAGACTCTCCTCATTAATTAAACTAATTTTACAGGGTGATGGTCCTTCAGACTTGGACAGGAAGGGAAAGTCACAGTCTATTTTCTCATTTTTATAAACTCTTTGCCCACACATTACTTATTTCTGAAATCAGAAAGAGATTTGCTGTTATGTGTCAATTGATTTTGACCCATGGTCCCCCTCCCCTGAAAAAGAGCTCCTATCAATTTGCTGATCACCTTGGAATGAAAAGGGACTTAGAATCCAGGAATACAGATGAACCTATTTATACCCAAAAGGAACAAAGGGAGTTGATTTAGAAGAAGAATAAGCTGACAGAAAGCAGTGGTAATGTCATTTCTTGCCCTAAGGGAGTTGTGCCTCAAGACACTGTCAGTCAGAATGGTACTTACTCTCCCTCCTGCTCCTCTCTCTACCATTAACTGAACAACGGCTTGTATCAGGCACTGTCCTTGCAGCATCTTACTTTGACACGGGTGATGTAGAGTGACGTGTCCTCAATCCCACCTGCACCATAGAATTTCAAAAACTATAAAAAAATACAGCCATCCAGACCCATTAAAGACCAACAATTTCAGAATCTGTTAGGGTGAGGCCTCGACGTCTGTAATCTTTATGTCTCCCCGAGTGATTCTGATGCACAGTAAGTACCAAGGGCTGCTATCTTTCTATACTGCTGCCAACCAGCAGCGAGCACTTGGAACAGAAGCTACACTGACTCACGTCATATTCTTTCTCATCAAAAGAGATAACACTCCCAAAATTTATAAAGCACAAGGGAAAAAAAATAGCCTAATAAAAGGCATCACTTCCCTGATGGGTTTAGAAGAGGAGAAATGACCATAGAATTAATGGGTTTGAAATGAATTCTGGTAAGAACCAGAATAACATTAATAACTACCAGGACCTCAAGCACTCAACCCTGGACTCTTAACTTTCAGTATATTTGTCATTTGACATCATTAGTGTCAAATTTTCAGTCACATCTAGCAGATAAAAGACGTTGGCTGTTGGTAGCTAATTGCCACAGTAAAACCAAGTAACTATTTGGAACTCTGAGGTTCCATGCTTGATGACTCCAAGTATTCCTGGAAATACTCCTCTCTGCAGTTACTCCCCTTTACCATGAGACTCACTTTAAAAAGAAGGAGTCATCTTTTATTAGTATCCTGCTCACCAATGGTGGCTCCTTGGAAGTGTGTGCCTCATAGAGTAACGTTCATCTATTTCCTACAGCAGTATCCCTTTCCCAGAGAGACAAGCTAATAATTTCAGCTGCCCTGACATCAAATTCTCCTCTTAGAGAATTTGGCTTCTCAGAAGCACCAAAAAAAATCCCCAGATTCAAAAAGAGCGTGCTCTGTTTTCTCCTTTCTCTCAATTTGGAATATGCTGACTTCCACATAGCTCATGAGAGACCCCAGGGACGGCTTTGCTGGCATTCTGTTAGAAAATGGTGAGAGAAAACATATTTTCTTATTCTGATTATTTGAAAAGTAATGCAGTTTTAATAACATGTTCGCTGGCAACACGGAATCTTTAGGCAAAGGCTTTTACTTCATGTGCAAAAGGCATGATGGTATCATGACTCATTCATTGAAGAGTTGCCCCCACAGACACCATATGCCTATTAAGCACTGGCAGTGTGCTCGATCCCACATGCGGATGCAGAAGAGACACATTCTGTTCTAAATAGCTGCTACTCCATTCTCTTGTGGTCAACACCTTTAATTTTCTTAGGGTAGAACTGTGGACATACTTAGAATATTTCTGTCTGTGGGTTTACAATGGGAGAAGAGGTGCTGGTATACCATGGGTGGTCTTCCTCTGGAGCTGCATTTCACTGCTAATCAGAACAATAACAATTCAACAAGCCATGATACACAGGTAATTGTATAGCTTTTCCTTCCATAATTTACTAAATACAAACCTTGCTCACTTTCATAACTTTATCCATGACTAGCAAGAGAAATATTTTAAATAATGGCTTAAAGACAAATGTGTTGGAGAAATAACATTTAAATATTTACTTTAATTATACTACTGTGTGTGTTTTGGGCAATTACTCATTAATCCAGAAGATACTCAGCAATTTCTGGATTAAAACACAGTACATGAAGGAAACCAAACAGTACTCAGCCCTGGTCCTCTTCAAGGAACTTACAGGAGAGTAAAAGATACTTCTATCCTGAAAGTAATTGTGTTCAGAAATTGTTTGTATGGAAAACACATGAACAAGCTTAGTATCCAATGAAGTTCTTCATATGTCTGTGTCCTTTTTCACCACTATCAAAATAAATTAAAATACCTGGAGACACACAGAATACCTGAGATGAAAGGAGAGAATAATGTGTGTTAGCACATTGTCTGTTACCACAATATAAATTAGCTTATATGGGATTGATAAATGAAAGAATGATATCAGGATAGCATAAAAGTTGCACTGATTGGGCACCTGGGTGGCTCAGTGGGTTAAAGCCTCTGCCATCGGCTCAGGTCATGATCCCAGGGTCATGGGATCGGAGCCCCTGCTTCCCTTGCTCTCTCTCTGCCTACTTGTGATCTCTGTCTGTCAAATAAATAAAATGTTAAAAAAAACTTGCATTGATTTATCCATGTCTTTTTCTTTTATAGCCCATTAATGATCTGTGCCAGGAAGTATTCGTAGATGAATTCACACAACACTAAAAAAGCTGAGTAAAAGGAGTCAAAGCCAGCTGCTATGCATGTGCCAGGTCCTTCCTCTTGACTCAGTAGTCAAGTACTTTGTCTTAGAAAACCCTGTTGTAGATTCTTCCAGATCTTGTACATTTGGCTCTCATTTCCCTAACTCAGCAGCCTTGACCTTGCCTCACATCTTTCCCCATTCCCTCTTCAACAAACTACCTTCTGTTTTGTTTTGTTTTGATGTAAAGTCCTCCATTTACTGTAGCACTTTTCATTTTTCAGAAATGGAACCGGTCTTTTGATACTATACTAAAAGTTATATTAAGATTATTCTTGTTTTCATTAGTGCTGTGGTCACAAAGTTGCAGAGTTTTCTAATGATCTTCCTCAAACCCATTTTCCTTATGAGTTCTGGTCTTTTTAGTGCATGACTGTGAAGAATACAAGGTTTTCCAGGAACACATACACATGCCAAATGGGAACTCAAGGCAGGCAAATCACTGGGTATTGGAAGAGGATCAGAAATGGTGTCATGGGTACATGCTCCAATTTAGACACTGAAGGAAGCGTAAGACTCAGTTAAGCAGAGAAGAGGCAAGAGATGGGAAGAGCAGCAAAAGCAAAGGGGAAAAAGCCATCAATGTAAACCATGTGTAGAAATATGAGTAAAATTAGTTCAAATAGGAGAAAAATATTTTAAATTAGCATTGCCCAGAATATAAAGAACATAAATACCTAAGAGCCTCAAGTTTCTTCTTTAAAAAGGGAAGAGCCATTGGAGACTTTGGTGTGGAGGTGGGGGCCAGGGGAATGTCAAAGCCAGTCTCCTTTGGTGCAGCAAGACCTCTTGAAAACATTCTAGCCTATCCCCATTCTTTTATGTTCAAAAACTGAGGTCCAGGTAGATGACCGACCTGTTCACATTCACATTATTCACAACTGGTATCTCCTGGTTCCCAGACCAAAGTTCTCAGGACTATACAAAGTTCTCAGATTTTAGTTGTAGCACTAAAGGCATTTAAAAAATGATGAGTACTGAAATAGTAATCTATGACCCAATGAAGAACTGGTCTATGCGGTATTCAAAGAAATAGAAGGAAAGGAATTTATGTGTGCAACTTCATGAAGAAAGAATCTGTATTTAAACATAGTGAATGATTAATGAGTGATCAGTGTTTGCTTAAGTAGTAACTTGATATATATTATTCTGTATATAACAAATTACCAGAGGTAATTCACATCTCTCTTTTGTGATAATAACTACTAAAGTAGTACTTGATAATACTTAGCAGGCATTTGCAGAGTTAAAATGCAGACAGTCTGCGTGGCTCATCTCTGAAAATAAGATTAGAAAAAGGAACAGGAAAAGCTAAGTCATGCAGAGAATAGTGGAATTATTCCATGAAGCTGGACAAAGATAGAGTTCCACTCTGTTTTTCCCAGGAAGAGAGTCGCCAAGCAAGAAAATCCTTTCCTCTCCATGATCTGGCTGGCTAGGAAGAGAGTCAGTGAAGACTCCCCAGGTGTTCAAGAAAGCCAATCCTTCACAGTCTCATGTTGCATTTCAGAACAATCACACCCATCTGGCTTTAGCTTTAACAGAAGACGCCACTTGATGCAATGATCTAGTGCCTTAGGGAGACCGTACCAGAGTGGCATTTCCTTGGTGCAGTCTGGATTTTAAAGTCTAAACTTATTATTTTGTCAGTGTACCCAAAGTTCACCACTTTTTAAGGAATGAATACTCTTCTCTCTTGGTAACCAACTCATAAAACCCTGTTGCAATCGTCAAAATGCCAATGAGAGAAAGTGGACCACCGTACCCAGGGTCGCTCATCGATGTATACATTCTCTTTGATAATCCACTTAGGAAGTCAAACATAATCAGGAAATTGTGAGGTGTGCCTGGAGGCAAAGGATGGAGAATTACTCAAATGACCCTAAGGCCCATGGGTCAATGACTGCCTCAAGCACCCACATCCACATCCACATCCACAGAGATCTGCCAAAGAGGAGAGAACATACTTGTTTACTGGTTAGGGCTGAATTGAACTGCTTTAATTTTTTTTTTCACGAACTGTTGCATAAACAACAACAACAACAACAACAACAAAACTTTGAGTTATATTTTTAAACAATTATAAGCAACTATGTAGGAGGTGCAATTAAAATCTTAACATGGTAAGTGGGTTAAAAATACTCAAAGCAAAATTTTACTTGGCTGAAAGTTCATGTTTGTTAAAAGTATTCTATGAACTCTTTCCAAGTAATTTCAGATTAATATGATAACAGCTGCTAATTAGACTATGAAGGAAATTAGTGAATTAATTGTGGTTATCTTGGAACAACAGTCTTCCAGAAGATCGTGGAGGAAGCGGGACTTGCTTAAAATTGCTTGTTTGATAAATGGTTTAGAAAGTAACATAGTAAAATCTAATGGGAAGTCTGGAAAGAAAAACACAGCATTATTAGAGAAAAAGCAAACTCTTTAATAATGCCTATAGATATGATTTACGAAAATATTAGAAAGTTAGAAAGTACAAAAACAGATACTTCATTCAGTTGGATTTAAAATGTACTATTAAAACTACTGGCACAAATATGTACATCCAGTTAAAAACCATACATAGTCAGTGCAAAATCTCATCATGTGATGTTTGATGGATGTTTTCATCATTTCTCTAAGCTTGACTTGGACCTTTCAGGTGTTTTCAAAGTTTTCATCCGTCTAATTAAAATAAGCTTCCACTTAATCTATTCTGATGTAATGATAAAAATATCAATATAGGTGCACCTGGGTGGTTCAGTCAGTTAGGCGTCCGGCTCTTGGTTTCAGCTCAGGTTTCGATCTCAGGGTTGTGAGAGTGAGCCCAGCCTTGGGCTCCACACTTAATGCAGAGTCTGTTTAATGACCCTCCCCCTCTCCCTTTGGCCCTCCCACTCCACCTCAGATGAATAAATAAATCTTTTATTTTTTTAAATCAATTTAAGGTAATGAGCTCTGCTGTCTGCTAATGTGGCCAGGATATTGGACTGTGCCAGAAAACTTCAAGATCTCTAGAGGAATTTTCTGTGAACAAAGGGGTTAATGGGACAATTTAACAAAGTGCCTAATTTCACTGCTGTTTCCAAGAGTTTCTGATTCTCCTTATGGCTCTGACCTTAGAATGGGGCCATTCCCTTATGGATCCTTTTATTCATCTTTCTGGTGACTCTTTATCACAGCAATATATGGTCAGGCTGGTCTTCCTGAACACAGGCAAAATGGCTGTACTGCAGGGATGAGTGGATATGTGGGTACAACATATATATGAGAGAAAATAGAATCACAGAGGATAATCCAAGTCCAGCTTTGTCCTTCTCTCAATTAGAATTCTGACTGTCAGATTAACTCATCCTACTATTTTTCTCATCTGAAATGCTTCCACGTGGAAGTTGATAGTTTCTTTTTCTTTTACTTTTTTATAATAAATACAGTTTTCTAAATTTCTTGCTGTTTTTTCCATCTCTACTGTACTTTTAGGCTGGACTTTTCTCTCCCAGATATTCATACAATTTTTCAATCCTTGTTTCCAATTACTCGTTTCATTTATCTACAAATATAACATATAGTTTCTAGGCAATAGGACTAGAGAACTATGCTATAGATTGGTAACAATATAAAGGTTTCAGATGCAGTTTCTAGCTTCCAAATGCTATACGATAAGCAGGAAGAGAAAACATGTCCATGGTACAATTAAAGAGCAACCACAACAAAAGACTATTCAAATACATTCTAATCCACCAATTCTTGGGGAGCATAGAAAACACTGCTAAAATTCATGCCCTGAGAAGATGGGCGTGGGCAAGGCGGGGCTCCCGGCAACGTGGGATGGAGACAGGAGAGTTTAATTTGGGGTGGTGGACCTTCCCACACTGCCAAATTCTCAGTCAAGTCTAAGACTACAATATCGTCTAATCCTTAGTGTGCAACAGACGGCAAGAGCCTGAACCCAGAGAGCCAGACCATCTGGTTCAAACCCTGGATCTGCTACTCAACAACTACCAGCAAGTAACCAAACTTCACTATCAACTGGTTTCCTCACCACTAATAAAGTGTGCCAAGTATAAAATCAGTTAATATATGTAAAATACTTAATATTGTGCCTTACACAGCATAAGCACTCTATACACATTTGCTATTACTACGATTATTAATTGCTGATGATGCCAGGGCTTCTAAAAGCACATGTAAGTTTCTAGCAACATCCCTGGTCACAAAGATGGGCATCTAGTCTTGAATCACAAGATATGTCCCTCCCCTTTTTTAGTAAGCAGACGCAGTCAGCACCAACAGTTATTTTTGGCAAAGTGAGTTTATAGGAATGTAAGTGGGAGGGAGGAAGAAAAGAAGAAAAAGTGATGGTGATCACATCTCCTCCAATTTCAGATCATACTTTCCAAACTAGCCTGAATGATGATCCCTTGAGCTTTGGCTTAGTAACAGAGTGTGCACAGCATTTACCTCTTTATGTTTTGCTAAATCCAAAAACTCTAGAGTAATTTTCCAAATAATTTTTTTGCCCCTACCACCTTATTTTGTGTCTTAATTTCAAAAGTTGGCTCAGGAGCACCATTTGTTTTTCTAAGTGAATTTCTCATTTGTATTTAAAACTCTGTCTCACTTTTCACCCTTGATGAATATCAGTAAGATGCTTTAACTTATCAAGGTGAATCCCAGCAAACTGCCGCCTACTTTGCTCTCACATGCCCTGACTAGCATTTAAGAGCATAGCTGGTGGCAGCTGGTCAGAGGCTTTCTGGTGACAGCTGGGGTGGGTATTGTTTTGATAGCTGGCATCAATGTCTCAAATTGTGTTTTTTACTGAAACGCTGGAGGAAGAATTCAAGAGCTAGGAGAGCCCATGAGCTAGCAAGGTAGGGCATGCTCAGATATAGATGAGAGCTATAATCAATAGTAAATGCTAGTGCAGGAAGAGGGGGAAGTAAGTTGGAAATCAAATATCTGTTTACTTTAAATGTGCATTTTGACACATGTCCACATTCCTGTGTCATTCTGTTAAGGAGACCTAGATAGCTTGACAAACCTGATATAAGTAGCATATGGAATACTTCAGAAGAAAGGTGAAACAAAAATAAAAAGTCTCACTGTGGTCACCATCATAACAATAGCAGCAGTATTTGAGCTGTGTAACTAGTACTTTGAAACAAGCTTCAGATACCAAGAAAGCTAATGTATTTTATAGGACACCTCTTAAGAGTCATGTATATAAAGCTATAATCATAACAAAACCAAGAGTAGAGAGTTCCAATAGGAGAGAGTAATGAGGAACACATGAAGGAAATGAAAGGAACCGAATGAGAAAGGCAAGTTAATAAACACAACAGAATTAAACAGAGTGATACTATTTTCTTTTGTACCTAAGGCTTACCAGTGGGCAGACTGGAACGGGTTTCTCCTCACCCTCTTTTGAAGCTCAGCCTTCCTATTTCAATTGCTGAAACCACTAAAATAAGTGATAACACTACAACCCTTCAAAAGTCTTCAGGGAAAGACAGAACATAGAATTGAAATCCTGGATTTACTGGATTCTAGGGATGTGTGTGGCCATGGGAGAAGTATGTGGAATTTCACACACAACATTTGGAAAATAAATCTTTACTTTTTTTTTTTTTAATTTATTTGACAGAGATCACAAGCAGGCAGAGAAAGAGGAGGATGCAGGCTCCCCGCCAAGCAGAGAGCCCGATGCAGGACTCTATCCTACGACCCTGACATCACGACCCGACCCGAAGGCCGAGGCCTAACCCACTGAGCCACCCAGGCGCCCCTAAATCTTTACTTTTAAAGTACATATGGAACATGGCAACATTTGACCACATTCTTCACCAACAGAGGAATGAAGTTTGAAATCAGTAATAGGAAGCAGAGAACATTTCTAATCCATGAAGAAGGGAGAAAAAAAATCATAATGAGTATTAGAATCTGATTATATTGAATGATAATTAATAAATTATCAATCTGTGAAGGCCAAGAAAAACAAAGCTGTACCCACCTCGAGTCTAGCCCTAACATCGCCCTCCCCTCCATAAAACTGAAAGATGCTGAGGTTGAGGCAGAAGAAAATGGAAACAAAGTTAAACCTAAATCTCACTAACAAGAACACTTGGTAGGAGAAATGTGACATTCCACCAGGAAACTCCCAATTGTTGTCATGTTAGTGGGAGAAACGGCCTTGACTTGATAATAACCAGGCCTCCAATATCCTGACAGTCTTCTTTACCATGATAGCAACAAACATCCCCTTTGTCCTCACCTACTGCTGAGCCAGCAGTCGTGGCCCAATTATCTACTGCCGAGTCCACCCCCACTCTGCCTTTAAAAACTCGAACTGTAATCCGGTTCGGGGTCCAAGTCCCTACTCCTCTGTGTCAGGTATACTTGGGCCCAAGCTTAAGCTTGTCAAATAAACCCTCATGTGATTGCATCAGTGTTGGCTCCTTGGTGGTCTCTCCCAGACATGAAAACTTGGGCATAACAAATCAAAACATGAAAGACTGATTAAGGCAGTACTCAAGGGTAAATGCACACTTTTAAAAGCTTACATTAGAAAATTAATCTCAGAATCAATGAGAAAAGTATCCTATTTGATAAGGTAGAAAGAAGCAGTATAACCAATCTTTAAAAAGTTATGGTGGCAGGACTTCCCACAATCAGCATGTCAAAAGTTCAGCAAATTCCACCTGCAAAAAAACAAGTATAAAATGGCAACATTGTCTAAATCAGCTGCAGCAGAACTCTGGAAACTGACTAAAAGCAAACAACAAATGAAGGCATTGTATCAGTCTGACGTCTCTGCACCTGGGACTGCTCATGCCACCACTCCTTAGCTCACTTAGAATGAAAGTTTTACCAACATGGGGCAGGGCATGAAGACCAGCCCCTGTGCTGCTCCAGGCAAAAGATTCTATTTGGTAGAAGACAAAAAGCCCTGCCTGGCACATTGACAGTAAAAGTATTGAACTTGGTAGGAAACAAAGATCTACAGACCTGTAGCCTGGATATGTAGTTCTGGCAAAGGTAAGTGACAGACTACCAGAAATTTAATGGGGAGATCCTGGAAATGAGAGACCCATAGAAGGACTGGATGTGCCCTCTCCCCATCCCGGATCACTGTGAAAATATGTACATGTGCAGGGGAACTCCAAAAGAGCCAAGCATAAAATAAATGCCAAGGCCAACCTGACAACTGGCTGAACTTCAGATGAACCCACCATATCCAACCAGACCAGCAGAGGGTGGATGACTTACACATTGAGATGTGCGAGCAGAATCTCTGCCCAAATCTCTGACTTGTCATTACGCTACATAAACACAGGGTGACCTCTATGAAATCAGGCTCTAAAATAAGAAAAGCACAAACTATCCACCAGGATGACTGCAATTAAAAAGACAGATAAAGTATTGGGAAACATGTGAAGAAACAAAGATCTTCATACATTTCTGGTACAATTATAAATGGGGCAGATGCTCTGGAGAACAGTCTGGCAATTTCTCAACGAGTTAAATGAGTTATCAACGAGTTCTTGTATAAAGAAATCCCACTTCTAGGTATATACCCAAGAAAAGTGAAAACATAAGTAGAATAGCCTCTCCCCACCCCCGCCTTATCAGGGGTTCCTCCTTCTGTAGTTTCAGTTCTATGTGGCCAATCACTGTCTGGAAGCAGATGATCTCTCTCCTGATGGATCATCAGAAGGTCAGTAGTAACCTAATGCTACATTACAGTACCCACTTCGTCTCATCATTCAGGCCTTTTATCATGTCACATCATCACGAGAAGAGGGGTGAGGACAGGATAACAAGATTCTTTTTTTTTTTTAAGATTTTATTTATTTATTTATTTGACAGACAGAGATCTCAAGTAGGCAAAGAAGCAGGCAGAGAGAGAGGAGGAAGGAGGCTCCCTGCTGAGCAGAGAGCCCGATGTGGGGCTCGATCCCAGGACCTGGGATCATGACCTGAGCCGAAGGCAGAGGTTTAACCCACTGAGCCTCCCAAGCGCCCAGCACAACAAGATTCTTAAAGAAAGACCACATTCACATAACTTTTATCACACTATATTGTCATAATTATTTGGTTTTATTATTGGTTATTGTTATTAACCTCTTACTGTGCCTAACATATAAGTTATACTTCATCATAGGTACATATGTATAGGAAAAAAACATAGTATTTATAGGGTTAAGTATGATCAGTAGTTTTAGGCACCCACAGGGGGTCTTGGGACATATTCCCTGCTGATAACTAGGAACTAGTGTACCCACAAAAACTTGCATGCAAATGTTCATAGCAACATCGTCCATAACAGCCATAGAGTAGAAACAACGTAATGTCTACCTACAGATGAATGGATAAATTGTGTTATATTTATACAATGGAATATTATTTGACAACAAAAAGAATTAATTACCAATATATGCTACAATATGGCTGAGCCTTGAAAACCTTATGCTAAGTGAAAGAAGCCAGTCACAAAGGTCCATATCATTCATTTGAAGTCTCCAGAACAGGCCAATCTATAGAGACACATAGATTAGTGGTTGCCAAGGGGTCGGGAATAGGGAATTTTGGGGGGAAATGGGGAGTGACTGAGGACACATACAGGGTTTCTCTTAAAGGTGATGAAATGTCCTAAAAATTGACTGTGGTCATAGTTGTACAAGTGTGTGAATATACTAAAAATTATTTACTTGTGTATTTCAAATAGGTGAATTGTAAGGTGTGTGACATATCTCAATTACACTGTTTTTTTCTAAAAATCAAAGTAAAGCAATAAACTTAACACCACAAAAAAATAGTAATAATGGGTCACCTGGATGGCTGAGTCAGTTAAGCCATAAAACACAGGAGAAATAGATTTACACAATTTAAGTCCAAATAAATTATTAAGAATACAAAGCCATCAGGAAAAATAATCTGGAGTTACTACAGTATCCAGTTTTTAATTATAACAACAACAAAAAATGAAACATATAAAAAAACAACAACACTGTGACCTCATACAAAGGAAGAAAAACACAATTGGTAAAACCAACAGTGATGTTGGATTTAGCAGAAAAAAATTTCAAAGTTGGTGGGCCACCTGGATGGCTCAGTCAGTTAAATGACTCCATTTCGGTTCAGGTCATGATCTTAGAGTGGTAAGAATGACCCCTTAGTGGGACTCTCCACTCTGCAGGAGGTCTGCTTGAGATTTTCTCCCTCAGCCTCCCCTCCTCAGCCTCTCTCTCTCTCCTTCTCACTAAGCTAAATAAATATATCTTTAAAAAGAATTCAAAGTGGTAAGTACAAATATACTCAAAGAGTTAAAGGATGGTATATGTAAGAATTAAAGGAATAATACTATGCCAAGAGTCAACAAAAAAAGAACATTAGAGAACTCAAAAACTACAAAATGAACCAAATGGAATATATAGGTGAAAAGTACAATAAGTGAAATGAGAATTTTATTAGATGGCTGCAACAGCAAATTTAAAATAGCAAAAGAATTGGGAAACTTGATGCTAAGTCAATGAAAATAATCCAATTTGAGAAAGAGAGAAAGTAAGATTGAAAAGAATGAACAAAGACTTAGGAGATAACATCAAGCATACCAACACACATGAAATAGAAATCCCAAAAGGGGAGAGAAAGATATTTCAAAAAATACTTGAAAAAGTAACGGCCAGGGCGCCTGGGTGGCTCAGTCCTAAGCGTCTGTCTTTAGCTCAGGTGGTTGCCCCAGGGTCCTGGGATCGAGTCCTGCATCTGGCTTCCTGCCAGCTTCTCCCTCTCCCTCTGCCACTTCCCCGTTTGTGTGAGCTTTCTCTCTCAAACACACACACTCTCAAATAAATAAAATCTTTTTTTTTAAAGTAATGGCCAAAAGCAGATATTAAAAGCATTAATTTGTTGAAAAGTAATTTTCTACAGATCCATACATTTCCATGAATTCTAAGAAGGACAAATATAAAGAGATCCATATCTAGATAAAACATAATGTACTGCTGAAATTCAAAAAAAAAAGAGAGGAAAATAGCAAAAGCAGGAAGATAAAAGTGAGTCAGTACACACAGGAAAATATGTGTGATTAACAGGTGACTTCTCTTCATAAATAATGGAGACCAGATGGCAGTAGAAGAAATATTTAAAGTGCAGGGAAAACAAATAAACTGTAAAGCAATAATTCTGCACTCAGGAAAACTATTATTTCAAAAATGAAGGCAAAATCAATCATTTCAATACAGATTAAAAACAAAAACAATTCTTTTTCTGCTAATTGATCTGCCTTTTAAGAAATCCTACAGGAAGTCTTTCAGGCTGAAAGACATGGTAATGACTTGAATATACAGGACAACATGAAGAATATTGAAAAAATATTTGTTAATCTCTTATCTGATATTTTATATCCATAATATAAAAAGTCCTTTAAAACTCAAAAATCAAAGAATAACCCAATTATTATTAGTAATAAAGAGAAACAAATTACTGATACATGTTACAAATTGTATACATCTCAAAAATCTTATACTAGGTGAAAGATCCCACACACCAAAGACTACATATTTTAGAATTCCATTTATAACTGAATAATCCTATAACTACTCATGAAAAGTGAATCATTGCTTTAAAAGTACCTATACCACCAAAAAAATCACCATACTTGGATGGCTTTACCTTGGGGTTCCAGAAATATTTTTAAAAACATAAAATTCAATCCCAAAATAATATGTTCTGAGGATCTAATGTACAGCATAGTATTTTAGACTTTGCTAGGAATATGCTATTGTATACGTGAAAGCTGCTGAGAGTACATCTTAAGCATTATCATCATGAGAGAGAAAGAGAGGGAGGAAGAAGGGAAGAAAAGGAAGGAAGGGAGGAAGGGAGGGAGGGAGGGAGGGAGGGGAAGGAAAAAAAGGGAAGGGAAGAAAAGAAAAAGAAAAGAAAAGGAGGAAAGGAGGGAGGGGAAAGCAAGGAAAGAAGGGAAGGAGAAGAAGGGAGGAAGGGCCAACTAAGTGTGGTGATGGATATGTTAATTCTCTTGATCATGGAAATCATTCTACCTTGTGTATGAATATCAAATCATGATGTTGTATACTTTAAATATATACAATTATATTTGTCAATTATTCCTCAATGTGTATTATGTGTTAGTTTGTTATATTATATATAGAAATTATAAATATATATTAATTACATATCTAGAAAAATTAAATCATATCTCTACATCACACCATACACTTATGAAATGAATCATTTCCAGGTGAATTAAAAGAAAACTCAATGCAAAACAAAAAATGTTTAAAAAGTTTCTAAGATACAACTTATATTTATGATCTTGGAGTATGAGAGAGCTTTTTGTAAAAAGAATTAGCAAGTTTCTTCCATCATTAAAAGACAGCAATAAAAAGAGGGAAAGCACAGGTCACACCCAAGCCACATCACAAATCTTTGCAACTAATATAACCAACAAAGGATTAGAACTACTACAGTTAAGATTTAGGGAAGTCAAAAGTCGATCACACTTTTTCAACTGTTTGGGGGGTGGGGGGAATCAGTGCCCATATCCTCCATGTTGTTCAAGGTCAACTCTGTATGTGTGTATGTAAAAATATGTATGTGCATACGTAAAGAACTCCCATAAGTCAATAAAAAAACAGTATAACAACAAAAACTCCAAACAAGTATTCCAGAAGATAGAAAATACAGTATATTAAGCTTTAATAAGGAATATATTAAAATTATTGAATTCATTATTAATTTGGAAAATACAAATTGAAATTATAATGGGATACCATTTCTCACCAGATTGACAAAAATTAAAAGGCCAGAAATACCAAATATTGGTGAGAATGTAATGCAATGAGAACTGTCATATGGTGTGGGTGGGAATGCAAATTAGTCTACCATACTGAGAAAAGGTTCAGAATGATCCAGCAAAGTCTACTGTGTACAAACCCTAAGATGCAGCAACTTCAATTCTAAATATATACAGTATATATATGTGTGTGTGTGTGTGTGTGTGTGTGTGTATAGTGTGTGTATATATATATATACAGTAAAGTACATTTGCACCAGAAAACAGGTATGCAGAAGAATGTAGAGAGCAGGACTCTATCAAATCAAAAGCTGGAAACCACCAAACACCCATCAGAAAAATAATAAATATTCATATAGTCAAATCTGATACAGCACTGAAACAGGTGAAAAATCTCAAGAACATACTGTGAGCCAAAGAGATCAGTCATAGATGATTACATATGGTATTATTCAAATATATGAAGTTCAAAATTAAGCAAATATAACACTTTAAGAATATATACATAGGTGGCTAGACTATAAGTAAAATCAAGGCACTGATAAAAATCAGAATAGTGATTACCTCTGGTACAGCAAGGAAGAATGCCACAGTGAGGGACATACAGGGAGCTTCTAAGGTACATATAATGCTCTACTTACCAAGGGTCCTGAGTACATGAGTGCTCATTTTATGATTTTTTAAATCGTGCATAATGGTTTATACAGTTTAATATATGTTGTATCTCACAATTTTAAAAACTATTTAAAACTCCCAACTCAGATTTCATTCAAAACTTTCCCTGTCCCCTATTACAAGGCATTCTTGAGACCTGATGGTTGTACAGCCAACCATCCCAGTTTGCCTGGAGTTGCCCATATTTAGCCCTGAGAACCTGTCCCCAGACAGCCCCTCAGTTCTAAGCAAACCAGAAGAGCTGCATCTTCTACCTGGAGAGTCTCAAGCAAAAAGGACAGGATTTGCTTGTTTGCCTCTCCTGCCCATTCATGACCTTGGAGCAGTGGAAGTATGTTATACCTCTGGGACCACTTCCCTCACCCCCACCATTCCTTTTCACAGCCCTTTACTTTGATGCTGAGATATGAGGATGTAAGAACACATGACTCTTACTGGTCACTGCTGCCATCTTCTTTTGTTATCTTTGCTTATCTAGAAAAGACTGACTTGTCACAATGACCTTATGACCTTGGTGAATAGAAGCGAGCCCTCTTAAAGGGCACAGAGGAGAGGACACCAGGTCTGTGGGGCCTATTCAGCATATAATTCCCTCAGATGGGAATTCTTATTCCAGATCAATCTCTTCTGGTCTGGTGACACACCCAACTCCCTGTTCTGCTCATATCCCACTAGATGTCCACTCAACTTGAGAGAGACTGAAAAGATGTCTCAAGCCTTGCTTTCTTCTATGGTTACCACTTGACTTGGGCAATCCTGTATCACTGCTACACTATCAGTAGGAGTTCAGGCCTCCTGTTGTTACGTTCTCTCTCAGCCATGCTGTCTGTCTCCAGTTATCCAAACCTCTCCTCAAAAGGCAGAGAGAGAGCAGAAGAGCAACCCCACCACCTAAGCAGATACTCAACAAGAAAATAAGGTGCCAGGCTTCTCAACCGTGGCCTCCCAAACCTCTATGAAGAATTCTCCTGGTGCTACTCTCACTCTGCAAGCATCCCCCCCATGGGGAATAGGGTGGAGGAAAGAGCCTTACCACCACCTCACTCCCTACTAGGCCAGAACCAATAGCTCTCTTTCCAAATTTTTCCCAGTCCTCGTCTCACATAGACATGGAGTGGCAGGAGTGGGAAGCAGGTCTACAATAATAAGCCCGGTACTCCAATATCTCTGGGCCCAATTTGAGGGACTAAGCACCTCGTTGTTCTTTGGGCCGAGAAAACCATGGTACCAGCGCCTCATTCTCTATGGGACACAGGCTCTGAAAAACCAGTCTTCCTGCTCTTGTCTCCTTGAACATAAATGCCAAAAGACACAATATAAGATCTATTCCTGGTGTTTGAGACATCTCCAAGCTGGTCACGCCCTAGGTTACCAATACCTTTTTTTAAGAAAGCTCCCACACCTGCTAGCAACATGCCAATTTCCTTTAGTTGATGTTAGTGAATAGTGAGGTTAACTATCAGTGGCTTACAACCCAGGGGCTGCAAGTGGGAAAGGCCCAGAGAGCATGAACAAAGTCCTGAGTCCCTATCCCAGGCCAAGTAAACCAGCATGTCTGTAGCTGAAGCTGGGCACAGGAAGTTTTTGAAAGCCCCCTCGATGCAGTTTATAATATGTAAATCATACATCAATAAAGCTTATTTCTTAAAACTCCCTGGGTAATCTATTCAGGCTTCTATAACTTTTTGAGTAGGCTAGAATAACCTTGAGAGAAAAATCAGAATCGTGGTAAAGAACATCTTAGTGTGACAGACCTGAGATGAGCATGCCTTCAGGCTATTCGTGATGCTTCGTGGCTTTAGGGAACTGGGTAATGTATTGTCTGTGTTCATAGGAAAAGGACACTCCATAGTCACCAGCTGCATTTGGCAATATGTGGCACCACTTAAATTTAAAGAGAGAACTGCAATGCCAAAGATATGTTCATACTTATCAAAAAAATTTTCTTCATTTCACTCACATCAACTGATGAAAATCGGCAAAGAATTCTTGATGCAACTGTAATCTAATTTTCGTTAATTGGCTTGCCTAGCTGGGGTGCTAGGTCCCTTACCCAGGAACTTTCTTCCAGACACCTAACTACCTGTCTGTCAAAGGCTCTAAAATCCAGACTTATTCTAAGGACCAGCTAATATGAGACAAAGACAAAAGGAAGCTCACAGCCAGTAGCATACTGATTTGATATAAATGTGTGAGATCTGACTGCATACACAGCTAGTCCTAATCTTAATCCTCCACTCATAATATTTTTCTCCTAGATCTTTGATCCCTCAGTCCCCAGGTAAACCTGATTAGCAGAGCCTGCATCACTGAATACATCCAATACAGCTTCATCTCTAATATGACAAAATGAAATCACTTGTCAAAGCTTTGCAAAATGGCTAGTAGAAAATAGACACAAACAAAATTTATTTTAGAGAAATGTTTAAATGAGAAAAAAGTATAATAATGTTACCTAAATAACTCAAAAATATGGGCACTGATTTTTTTTAAGAGAGAGAGAGAAAGTACACGTTGCATGAACAGTAGTGTGGGGGACAAAGGGAGAGGGAGAGAGAAAATCTTAAGCAGGCTCCATACCCAGTGTGGAGCCCTATGTGGGGCTCAATCTCATGACCCTGAGATCATGATCTGAGCTAAAATCAAGAGTTGGATGCTTAACCTAATTGGTCAAGCTTAACCTAATTGGTAAGCCACCCAGGCATCCTAGCCATTGATTTTTGACAAAGCACAAATGCAGTTCGTGTTTTCCACAACTAGTACTGCAACTACTGAACATATCTATGCAAAAACCATGAACCTCGATATAAATTTGCATGTTATACAAAAGTCAACTCAAAAGGAACTATAGCTCTTTGAGATCCTGATTTAGATTATTTGGGATATATACCCAAAAGTGGGATTGCCAGATCATAGGGTAATTGTATTTTTAATTTTTTGAGGAGCTTCCACACTGACCACCACTGTGGTTGCACTATTATACAAACCCACCAACCGTGTACAAGGGATCTAATCTCTGCATATCTGTGCCAACACTCTTTAACTTTTTTTTTTTTTCATAATAGCCATCCCAACAAGCATGAGGTGGTACTTCATGGTAGTTTTGATTTGCATTTCCTTGATAATTAGTGACATTGAGTCTTTTTTATATACCTGCCACCCATTTTATGTCTTTTTTGAAGAAATGTCTAGTGAGTCCTTTACCCATGTTGTAATTGGGTTATTGGTTTTTTGCTTCTGAGTTCTAGAAGTTACTTACATGTTCTGGCTATTGACTCTGTAACAAATAAATGACTTATAAAAACTCTCTCCCACTCAGTAGGTTGCCTTTTCATCCTGTTGGCTCTTTCTTTTGTTGTGCAGAAGTCTTTTCATTTGACAGAATCCCACTTGTCTATTCTAGATTTGTTTAATGTGCTTTTGGTGTCATATCCAAGAAATCATTGCTGAAGTCAATAGTGATAAGCTTGTACCCTCTTAAGTAGTTTTACAATTTCAAATGTCACACTCCAGCCTTTGATCCCATTGAGTTGATTTTTCTGTATGATGTAAGTATCCAATTTCATTCTTTTGCATATGGATATCAAGTTTTCCCAGCATCATTTGTTGAGACACTATCTACTATCCTTTCCCCATGGGATATGCTTGGCATTCTCACCAAAAATCATTTACTCTATATGAGTAACATACTGTTTTAATCACTATAGCTTTGTGACATATTTTGAAATCAGAAATTGCAATGCCTCCAGCTTTATTCTTCTTTCTCAAGACAGCTCTATCTGAGATCTTCTATGCTTCCACATATATACTTTTTTATAAAGATTTTTATTTATTTAGCAGAGAGAGAGAGATCACAAGTAGGCAGAGAGAGAGGAGGAAGTAGGCTCCCTGCTGAGCAGAGAGCCTGATGCGGGGCTCAATCCAAGGACCCTGAGATCATGACCTGAGCCGAAGGCAGAGACTTAACCCACTGAGCCACACAAGCACCCCTTCCACATATATTTTAGTATCATTATTTTTTACTTTTATTTTTAAAAAATGCCACTGGGATTTTGATGGTGATAGCACTGAATGTGTAGATCACTTTGGGTAGTGTGGGCATTTTAACAATATTCAGTCTCTCGATGTATGAACACAGGATGTCTTTCCATTCATTTGCCTCTTCTTTAATTTCTTTCATTAATGTGTTGTAGTTCTCAGAATTGAAATCAGGGTCTCAGAGAGATATCTGCATTCCCATGTTTATTGCAACATTATTCACAATAGCCAAGATATGAAAACAAATAAATGTTCACTGATGGATGAATGGATAAAGAAAATGTGGTAAAGATATAAAATGGGATATTATTCAGACTTTAAAAATAAGAAAATCCTGCCATATATGACAACATGGATGAACCTGGAAAATGTTATACTAAATAAAATAACCCAGTCACAAAAAGTTTCCCCATGGGATATGCTTGGCATATGGATAACAAATACTGTTATGATTCCAGTTATATAATTAAAATAGTCAAACTGATGAAAACAGAGAATGGTGGTTGCCAGGATCTGGTGGCACGGGGAAGAAGGGAGTTGTTCAATGGGTGTGAAGTTTCAGTGGTGAAAGATGAATAAGCAGATCAAGAGATCTGCTGTATAGCATATTGTCTAAGTTAATAATTCAGGATTGTACCCTTAAAAATTTGTCAAGAGAGTAGACCTCATGTTAAGTGTCCTTTATACAAACACACACACACACACACACACACACACACACGTGGGGGTTAGGAGAAAGCTTTTGGAGGTGATATATTACCTTAATTGTAGTGATGGTTTCACAAATCTATACATACCTCCAACCTCATCAAACTGTATACATTAAGTAAGTCCAACTTTTGATATATCAATTATATCTCAATAAAGCTGTTTTAAAAAGAATAAAAGAAAATATATGTAAAAAATGACAATGATAACTAAAGGATTATAGCTCTAAATGTAAAACATAATATTATAAAATTTTTAGAAGAAACCAGTAGTGCCTAATGGTTAGGCATAGTTCTCAGACATGATTCTAAAAACATAATCTGTAAAAGAAGAGTTATTAATTTAATCAAACTTAAACTTTTTTTTTCTGTAAATGTTACTTAGTGTTAAGAGAACTAAAAGTAAAGCCAAAGACTGGAAGAAAATATTTACAAGTCACATATCCAACAAAAAGGGCTTTTATCCAGAATATAGGAGGAATTTTCAAAACTCATTTGATAACAACCCAATTAATAAATGAACAAAAACTATTAGAGGGCAAAAGACAATTCAACAAAAGGATATAAGGATGTTAACTAAGTACAGGAAAAGTTGTTCAACATTATCAGCGATTCAGGAAATGCAAATTAAAACTATGATAATATGGCACTATACATTCTATAGAAAGGCTAAAATTAAATATGACAATACGAGGTGCTGCCAAAGCTATGGAACATATAGAATTCTCAATAATTGCTAGTAGGGATGCACAATTTTACAAACACTCTGAAATTTTGTCAGTTTCTAAAAAGTAGAACATATACGTACCATGTGACTCAGCAACCCCATCACTGGATATTTACCCTCAAGAACTGTAAACTCATGTTTACATAAAAACCTGTACAAGAATGCATATAGCAGCTTTACTCATAGTCACCAAAACTGGAAACAACCCAAATGTCTTACAACCAGTCAATGGATAAATAAATTACAGCGTAGCATTCAGTGGAATACTAGTCAGCAAGGAAAAAGGAACTGTTGAAACATGCAATAACCTAGATGATCTCAAAGAACGAAGCCCACTTCAAAAGGTTATACCTTATATGATTTCACTTATACAATACTGTTCAAAAGATAAAATTATAGTAACAAAGAATAGATTCATTAACTATATGGTTAGAGGTGGGAGAAAAATGTAATGATAAAGGTATATCAGAACAGAGTTTATCCTGGTTGTCAATCCTGACTGTAGCAGTGACTTCATGAATCAACTCATATATCAAAACTCATAGAATTAGGAGCACCTGAGTGGCTTATTTGGTTAAGAGTCTGCCTTTGGCTCAGGTCATGATCCCAACATCTCGGGATCAAGCCCCCTTCCAGACTCCATGCTCAGTGGGGAGTCTGGTTCTCCCTCTCCCTTTACCCCTCCTCTCTGTTCATGTTCTCTCCTCACTCTCTCAAATAATAAAAATCCATAGAATTCTATACCCCTTCCAAAATGTTAAAATATATTACTATATAATTATATATCTTTAATATATTAATATAATATACAAATATTAATATAATATAATATAAACTATAAAATTAAAATTTTAATTTTTTTCTTGTTTAAAATTTGAGTATAGTTGAGATACAATGTAACATACAATGTTACAGACAATGTTAGTTTCAGGTTTATAACATAGTGACTCAACTTCTCTATAGGTTATGCTATGCTCACCACAAGAGTAGCTGCCATCTGTCACCATACAACCCTGTTACAGTATTAACTACATTTGCTGTCCCGCACCTTTTAATCCTGTGACTTATTCATTCTGTAAGTGGAAGCCTGTACCTCCCATTCCCCTTCACTCATTTTGCCCATCCTCTTACTCTTCTCCCTCTGTCAACCATCAGTTTCTTCTCTGTATAAAATTTTTAAATATTTATATTTACCCATATAGAACCAAAAATGAACCTTGAAAACAGATACTCTTATCCCTATACAACCTATTCTCCACAGAACAATGAAAGTGATCCTTTAAAAAGCAAATTTGTCACAGAGGACATTGGGTGAAGGAGAGGAGAAGTGAGTTGGGGGAAATCATAGTGGGAGATGAGCCAAGGTGTAGACTCTGAGAAACAAACTGAGGGTTTGGAGGGGAGGGAGGTGGGGGGTTGGGAGGGCCTGGTGGTGGGTATTAAGGAGGACATGCATTACATGGAGCACTGGGTGTGGTGCATAAACAATGAATCTTGGAACACTGAAAAAATAAAATTTATAAATAAATAAATAAATAGGGGAGGGAAAAAAAGATAAATTTGTTCATGTCAGCCTCTGCTCAAAACATCCAGGGCCTTCCTAAGAATCTTAGAATAAAATCCAAAACCTATAAGGACTTGTGATCCCACTGTACCTCACTCTCTGCCTTCAATCCTTCTATGCTCTCACTTGATCCCTGTGCTCCAACCATACTGCCCTTTGTGCTGTGCCTTAAAGCACCTGCCAGTCTCAGGACCCTCACGTTTGCTGTTTACTTTGCCCAGAATTCCCTTCCGTCAGATATCACCGGGCTTGCTGTCTCCTTTACTCAGTTCTCCACTCAAACCTTGTTTCTTTACAGAGGTCTTCTAGGACCACCTATCTAAGTTAACAAGTCCCCTGGCACAGCTTTTTACTATTATTATTATCACACTGCTTGTCTCAACTGATTCATTAAACCTTCTCCCCTCTCTCACATTCTCTATTTCAATGAGAATGAGCATTTGGTTGTTGGTTGATTGGTTGGTGGACTGGTTTTTTCCCACTGGTGAATCCCCAGGCCCTAGAACAGAATCTGGAACATAGTAAGTACTCAAATTGTTGTGGGATCGATGCCCAAAATATAATTATTTTCATTATGCCACTCAGGAAGTCACAAGTAACTTTCATCATATCCTTTGTTCTGGTCAGCCCATTACTTGGCCCTTCCCCCTTGTTGGATCAGATGAACAATAGCTACTCAGCCCTCCTCCTGCTACCAGTGAATTGTGAAAAATCTCAATTTCCTTCTTCCCTAGTGAAAAGAGAGAGGAGACTTAAATACATGCTAAATTTGCTGAAGGTATTTACTTGTGTTATTAAAATATTACTAAATGTTATTCAACCTATTGTTTCTTGTCAATGAACATTGTATCATCCTCCTATGGTTTCTTTTTGCAACACTTGTTATTTTATTAAGAGATAACATTTTGAACAAAAAATAAGAGTGCTTCTTTGATTTTTGTGGGGGGGTGGGGGGTGAAGTATGCTTAGCCATTTATTTTAGACATATCTCACAGAATTCAAGAGGGCCCATTTTAGAAAATCACTGCATTCTCATCCCATCATATCTTCAGAATTAAATTACTTATATTTCATTTTATTCTGAAAATAGCTTGTCATAGCCAATTCTTTGTACCTTGGAACCTACATTTTGCTTGAAGAGGGAATAAGTATAAAGCCACATTTGTTAAATCTGAAGCTCTTCAATTGGTGGTTTGATGCTTTTTTCCCAGAATTATAGACAAATGTTAAACTTTGAAATGTCATCTCTTCATTGCCAAATAGCCAATCTTTTCCCTGAGAAATTGTTAGTTCTGAGATCACTGATTGTATCTTTACAATTGCACCATATTCCAAATATGAAATTTTAGCAATTGTAAGTTGGCCAGACTGAAACACAAAAAGTCTCAAAGCCAGGCATTTTATAAATAGGAGATGTCTTAAAGTTTAATAAAAAATAAAATCTGTCTCCCTTGCTTGAAACAATATATCAAGGTATATTCCTAATTTTAGAAGATATTTTCATTTGAAGTTTTAAAAGTGACATTATGCTTTTGTTATAAAAAAACAACTTGAAATAGTTCATGCATGTTATAACGTTTCTCAAGAATGGACCAATTTTAGAATTGTGCCTTTCTTTCTTCAGACTACTATCTCAAATACGCTTTTTTAACAAATTTTCATCCATACTGTCAGAACTTGTGGTTAAAATTACATACCCCGCCAAAGGAAAAAAAAACAACCACCACCTTACTGAGAGTGACAATTTAGCTCTTTAAGTTAAAACTGCATGAACAGTTAAAAGAAAACACAGGGAAGAAACTTCATGACATTGGACTTGGCAATGGCTACTCAAATATGACACCAAAAGCACAGCAAACAAAAGTTACAATACACAAATGGGACTACATCAAAGTAAAAACCTTGTACATCAAAGGACACAATGAACAGAGTGAAAGGCAAACTATGGATTGGGAGAAAATATTTGCCTATCATACATCTGATAAAAGGTTGATATCCAGGATATTTAAATAACTCCTACAACTCAACAACAACAAAATCTAATAATCTAATTAAGAAATGGGGAGGGGAGGTAAGATGGTGGAAGAATAGGGTGACCCTACACTTCCTCCTTCCTTGCACACAACTAAATAAATATCAACTCGTACTAAATATCCAAGAAGTCAATCATAAGTCTTAGAGAACAAAGCTACACATCTACAAATTTAAAAAATCAAAAAACTAAAAACAAAACAAAACAAAACAACCCATGGAAGGTAAGAACTACAGAGAATTCCCAGGGGGTAAAAAAGGCACGGGCGCTGTCTCAGGAAGGGAGTCCTGATTGTGGAGGGAGTGGCGAGAGAGAAGAAAAAGAGAAAAAGAGCCAGGCGGGGACAAAGAAACAGTGAAAACACACGCAGGAGACTAAACTAAAATCTATTCCCCAAAACCTTTGACGGGTAAGAGGAGAGGGTTGTAATACCACCTGTTTTCTATAAACAGAGTGCAGATTGCGCAGTTTCTGTGGTCTGCGACGTTGCCACGTTCCCACCTGGGAGCCGAGAGTGCTCAGGTAGCAGAGCTGAACCCCAGCAGCAGGCAGCCTGTGGATCCCCAGGGTTCCTCGGGCAGAAGTGGTTCTCCTATTTGGAGTGCATTTGATAGAGGTGATACAGCCTCTCCGAAGGCAAAGGTCCCTGTAGGCGCCACCAAACCGACTCGCTCACCAGAACAGGAATGGATGCTGGCAGAGCACAGCGAACCCTGGCAGGGGCTGTGTGTTGTGATCTACCATAAACTCGGAACTGCTGGATGGTCACACGGCTGTCTTCTGCAACAAGCTGGCACTGACAACAGTGCAGGGAAGCCCTCCTTGGAGGATCATTGTGGGTCTGCAACACAAGGGTCTCTGAAGTAATGAGCTTTGAAACAGCCTCGCCTGAAATAAAACAAAGGAACGCTGTGCCGTTTGGAAGGTGGACAGTTCAGACGCAGCGTGATGGCGTGATTCTGACAGAAACCAAAGACACGGGCCAGGTCACTGTTAGTGTGTCTGGAGGGCTTACTGAAGAGAAGTGCCATGCATTTCTTCCTTGGGACACAAGAGGACAAGGCCCAGCCATTTTCTCTCCTCTCCCACCAGCTTGCTCCACCTCAGGAAACTAAACAGCGTCACCACGTGGAGAATGGAGCCACTATATCAAGCCTGCCTCCCTGCACCCTGGAGGCACATCTCCACTAGGGCAAATCCACCTGAGAATCATGGCGGCATGTCCCTCACCCAGAAGACCAGCGCAAACCCCTTACCCACACCAAGTTCACCGATCATAAAGTGCTGCAAAACTTCAGCTCTAGGAGAAACAGGATCTAGCATCCTTTGGGGTTTTTTGTTTGTTTTTGTCTTTATTTTTATTTTGGTCTTCTTTGCTTTTTTTTTGGATACAGAAAGAATTTTTTAATTTTAATTTATATTTTTTAATTTTTTCCCTTCTCTTTCTATCTTTTTTCTATCAAGCTTTTCATAACAAGCAGACCAAAATACACCTAGGATCTAGCTTCTTGTATTTTTTATTTTACTTTTTAAATTTTTTTCGTCAATTTTTAAATTTTCATTTTATTTTGCCTTTTTTCTCCTCCCCAAAATGACAAGATGGAGAAATTCACCCCAAAAGAAGAACAGGAATAAATGACAGCCAGAGGTAAATACAGAGATAAGTAAGATGTCTGAATTAGAATTTAAAACAATTATAAGGATACAGCTGAGGGGTGTCTGGGTGGCTCAATCAGTTAAATGTCTGCCTTTGGCTCAGGTTGTGATCTCAGGGTCCTGGGATGGAGCCCCACATTGGGCTCTCTGCTCCCCAAGGAGCCTGCTTCTCCCTTTTCCTCTGTGCTCATGCTCTCTCTACCCCTCTCTCTCAAATAAATAAATAAAATCTTTTTTTTTTTTTTTAAGGGGGATACTAGCTGGTTTTGAAAAAAGTATAGAAGACACTAGAGGGACGCCTGGGTGGCTCAGTTGGTTAAGCAGCTGCCTTCGGCTCAGGTCATGATCCCAGCATCCTGGGATCGAGTCCCACATCGGGCTCCTTGCTCAGCAGGGAGCCTGCTTCTCCCTCTGCCTCTGCCTGCCACTCTGTCTGCCTGTGCTCGCTTGCTCTCTCTCCCTCTCTCTCTGACAAATAAATAAATTAAAAAAAAATAAAAATAATTTTAAAAATTTAAAAAAAAAAAAAAGGAAGACACTGGAGACCTCCTTACTGCAGAGGTAAAAGATCTAAAATCTAGCTTGGCCAAAATTAAAAATACTATTACCAAGATGCCAAATAGAGGCTCTAAAAATGAGGATAAGCAAGACAGTCAGTGACAGAGAAGATAAAATTATGGAAAATAATGAAATTGAAGAGGAAAGCAGGTAATGGGCCATTAAGGTAGACTTAGGGAACTCAGCAACTTATTAAAATGGAATAACATTTAGGAGTCCCAGAAAATGAAGAGATAAAAGGGAGCAGGAGATATATTCAAACAAATTATACCTGAAAACTTCCCACTCTGCAGAATGACACAGACATCAAAATCAAAGAAGCACAGAGAATTCCCTTTCGATTCACCAAAAGCCAGCCATCACCAAGGCATATCATAGTCAAATTCACAAAATACAAAAATGAGGAAAGAATCCTGAAAGCAGCAAGGGGAAAAAAAAGTCCTTAACCTCCAAGGAAAGGTGATCAGGTTCATAGCAGATCTGTCCACAGAAATATGGCAAGCCAGAAGAAAATGGTAGGCAATATTCAAGGTGCTGAATGGGAAATATATGCAGCCAAGAATTCTTTCTTCAGCAAGGCTGTCATTCAGAATACACGGAGAGATAAAGACTTTCCCAGACAAACAAAAACTAAAGGATTTTGTAACCACTAAACCAGCCCTGCAAGAAATAATAAAGGGGACTTTTTGAGTGGGGGATAAGAAACCAAAAGCAGCAAAGACTAGAAAGGACAAGAGAACACCACCAGAAACACCAACTCTCCAGGTAACACAATGACTCTAAATTTGTATCTTTTAATAATCATTCTGAATGTAAATGGGCTACATACTCCAATCAAAAGACAAAGGATATCAGAATTGAGAAAAAAACAACAACTCAAGATCCATTGATATGCTGCCTATAAGAGATTCATTTTAGACCTAAAGATACCTGCAGATTGAAAAGTAAGGGGGTGAAGAACTATCTATCATACTAATGGATGTCAAAAGAAAGCTGGAGTAGCCATACTTGTATCAGACAAACTAGATTTTAAAACAGACCGTAACAAGAGTTGAAGAAGGGGATTACATCATAATTAGGGGATCTATACATCAAGAAGATTTAACAATTGTAAATATTTATGCCCCCAACTTGGGAGCACCCAAATATATGTCACTTAATAATAAACATAAAGAAACTCACTGATAATAATACAATAATACTAGGGGACTTTAACACCCCACTTTCAGCAATGGACAGATCATCTAAACAGAAAATCAACAAGGGAACAATGGCTTTGAATGACACACAGGACCAAATGGACTTAACAGATATATTCAGAACTTTTCATCCTCAAGCAGCAGAATACACATTCTTTTCAAGTGCACATGGAACATTCTCCAGAAAAGATCACATACTGGGTCACAAATTGGTCCTCAACAAATACAAAATGATCAAGATCATACCATGCATATTTTCAGACCACAATGCTATAAAACTCCTCCCCTTCCAATTTCCCTCCTTCATTTTTCCCTCCCTTCTCCTAATGTCCTCCATGCTATTCCTTATGTTCCACAAATAAGTAAAATCATATGATAAATTACTTTCTCTGCTTGACCTATTTCACTTAGCATAATCTTCTCCAGTCCTATCCATGTTGATGCAAAAGCTGGGTATTCATCCTCTCTGATGACTTAGTAATATTCCATTCTATATATGGACCACATCTTTTTTACCCATTTGTCTGTTGAAGGGCATCTCGGCTTTTCCCACAGTTTGGCTATTGTGGACATTGCTGCTATGAACATTGGAGTGCATATGGCCCTTCTTTTCACTACATCTGTATCTTTGGGGTAAATATGCTAACACAATAAAAAGAAAAAAAAGGAAATTCATGATGAGAAGTACACTCATGATGATGAGCACTGAGTAATGTATGGAACTGTTGAATCACTATATCATACCCCTGAAATAACATAACACTGTATGTTAACTATACTGGACTTAAAATTTTTTTAAAAATTTCTTTTTTAAAAATCCCTTTGTGCTTTCAATAACAAAACACATAGTAAAAAAGAAAAAGTGGAGCGCCTGGGTGGCTCAGTGGGTTAAAGCCTCTGCTTTCGGCTCGGGTCATGATCCCAGGGTCCTGGGATCGAGCCCCATGTCGGGCTCTCTGCTCTGCGGAGAGCCTGCTTCCTCCTCTCTCTCCCTGCCTGCCTCTCTGCCTACTCGTGATCTCTGTCTGTCAAATAAATAAATAAATAAATAAATAAAAATTAAAAAAGAAAAAGCTGGGACACCCAGGCGGCTCAGTGGGTTAAACCCTCTGCCTTCAGCTCAGGTCATGATCCCATGGTCCTGGGATCAAGCCCCGCATCAGGCTCTCTGCTCAGCAGGGAGCCTGCTTCTCCCTCTCTCTCTGCCTGCCTCTCTGTCTACTTGTGACCTCTGTCTATCAAATAAATAAAAAAATATCTTTTTAAAAAACGAAAGAAAAAACTATGAAACTTGAAGTCAACCAAAAGAAAAAATTTAATTGACTATATTCTTTACAACAGAATTATGTTCACAATAAAATTATTTTCTCATGTATCTTATGTATCTACTTATATACAGCCTCCCCCATTATGAATATGCCTCACCAGAGTGGTAAGTCTGTTGTAACTGATGAACCTACATTAACACATCATTATCACCTGAAGTACATGGAGGTTAAAGAACATCCTACTAAAGAATGAATGGGTTAACCAGGAAATTAAAAAAGAAATTTTAAAAATGCATGGAACCAAATGAAAATGAAAAGATGACAGTCTAAAACCACTGGGATGCAGCAAAAGTGGTCATAAGAGAGAATTATATAGCAACACAGGCCTACCTCAAGAATCAAGAAAAGTCTCAAATACACAAACTTACCTTACACCTAAAGGAGCTAGAAAAGGAACAGTAAATAAAGCCTAAGGCCTGCAGAAAAAGGGAAATAATAAAAATCAGAGCATAAGTAAATTATATAGAAACAGAAAACAACAGCAACAACAAGAAACAGAACAGATCAAAAAACTAAGGACTGGCTCTTTGAAGCATTTAATAAAGTTGATAAACCCCTAGTCAGGCCTATCAAAAAGAAAAGAGAAGTCACAAATGAAAGAGGAGAGACCACAATCCACACAAGAGAAATACAAATAATTATAAGAGAATACTATGAAGAATTATATGCCAACAAACTGGGAAATGTGGAAGAAATTGACATATTCCTAGAAATTCACAAACTACCAGTACTGAAACAGGAAGAAACAGAAAATTTGAATAGATCCATAACCAGCAAAGAAATTGAGTCAGTAATCAAAAATCTCCCAACAAACAAAAGTTTGTTTGATGGCTTCCCAGGGGAATTCCGCCAGACATTTAAAGAGGAGTTATGCCTATTCTTCTCAAACTGTTCCCAAAAATAGAAATGGAAGGAAAACTTCCAAACCCATTCTATGAAACCAGTATTGTCTTGATTCTAAAACTGGACAAAGAACCCACTAAAAAGGAGAATTACAGGCCAGTATCCCTGATGAACATGGATGCAAAAGTTCTCAATACAATACTAGATCAAATTCAACAATACATTAAAAGAATTATTCACCACGATCAAGTTCCTGGGCTGCAGGGGTGTTTCAATACTCACAAATCAATGTGATACACTACATTAATAAAGGAAAGGATAAGAACCATATGATCCTGTCAATAAATGCAGAAAAAGCATATGACAAAATACAGCATTCTTTCTTGGGGCGGGGGAGGTCAACAAAGCAGGGATAGATGGAACATACCCCAACATCAAAAAGGCCATATATGAAAAACCACAGTTAATATCATTTTTAATGGAAAAAAAAAACTGAGACCCTTTCCACCACAGGCAGAAACAAGAGAAGGATGTACACTTTTATCATTACTATTTAACATAGTACTGGAAGTCTTAGCCTCAGCAATCAGACAACAAGAAGAAATAAAAGGCATCTAAATTGGCAAGAAAGAAGTAAACTTTCACTCTTTGAAGATACTCTATCTGTAGAAAATATGAAAGACTCCACCAAAAAAATTGCTAGAACTAATACATGAATTTAGTAAAGTTAGAGAGTATAAAGTCAATGTGCAGAAATCTGTTGCACTTCTATACAGCAATAATGAAGCAGCAGAAAAAGAAATCAAGGAATTGATCCCATTTGCCATTGTACCAAAAACAAAAAGATACCTATTATAAACCTAATAATAAACCTAACTAAGAATAAACCTAACTAGAGAAGTAAAAGATCTGTACTCTGAAAACTATAGAACACTTCTGAAAGAAATTGAAAAGGACACAATGAAACAAAAAAGCAATCCAGGCTCATGGGATAGAAGAACAAATATTGTCAAAAATGTCTATACTACTCAAAGTAATCTACACATTTAATGCCATCCCTATCAAAATACTACCAGCATTTTTTGCAGGGCTAGAAAAAAACAATCCTAAAATTTGTATAGAAGCACAAAAGACCCCAAATAGCTAAAGCAATCTTGAAAAAGGAAAACAAAACTAGAGGCATCACGATTCTGGATTTCAAGCTATATTACAAAGCTGTAGTTGTACCATACATCAAGACAGTATGGTACTGGCACAAAAACAGACATATAGATCAATAGAACAGAAGAGAGGACCCAGAACTGGATCCCCACAACAATATGATCAACTAATCTTTGCCAAAGCAAGATAGAATATCCAAAGGAAAAAAAGTTTCTTCAACGAACAGTGTTGGGGAAACTCGACAGCAACATGCAGAAGAATGAAACTGGACCACTTTCTTACACCATACATAAAAATAAACTCAAAATGGATGAAAGACCTAAATGTGATACAGGAAATCAAGTCCTAGAGGTGAACACAGGAAGGCAATTTCTTTGACCTCTGATTTCGCAACTTCTTACTAAACATGTCACCAGAGGGAAACAAAAGCCAAAACTAGCTATTGGGATTTCATCAAGATAAAAAGCTTCTGCACAGTGAAGGAAACAATCAACAAAACTAAAAGGCAGTGAGGTGTTTGCAAATGACATATTGGATAAAGGGATAATATCTAAAATCTCTTAAGAACTTACCAAACTCAATACCCCAAAAAACAAATAATCCAGTTAATAAATAGGGAGAAGACATGAATAGACATTTCTCCAAAGAAGACATCCAGATGGCTAACAGACACATAAAAAGATGCTCAATGTCACTCATCATCAGAGAAATACAAATCAAAACCATGATGAAATACTACCTCAGACCTGTCACAATAGCTAAAATGAACTCAAGAAAGAGCAGGTGTTGGTAAGGATATGGAGAAAGGGGAATCCTCTCACACTGTTGGTGGGAATGAAAACAGATGCCCCTACTGTGAACAGCAATATGGTGGTTGGTTCCTCAAAAAGTTAAAAAGAGAACTACCCTATGATCCAGCAATTCCACTACTAGGTATTTACCCAAAGGATAAAAAAAATACAGATTCGAAGGGATACATGCACCCCGATGCTTATAGCAGCATTATCAAAAATAGTCAAACTATGGAAAGAGCACAAATAACAACTGACTGATGAATAGATAAATAAGATGTGGTATATACATATACAAGGGAGCATTACTCAGCCATCAAAAAGAATGAAATCTTGCTATTTGTAACAAGATGGATGGAGCTAGAGTGCATTGTGCTAAGTGAAATAAGTCAGTCAGAGAAAGACAAACACCATATGGTCTCACTCATATGTGGAATTTGAGATGAAAAACAGATGAACATTTCTGGGGGGAAAAAAGGGGAGAGGAAGGGAAGAGGGAAACAAACCATAGGAGACTCTCAACAATAGAGAACAAACTAAGGGTTGATGGAGAGAGGTGGGGGGAGATGGGCTGGAAGGGTGATGGGTATTAAAGAGGGCACTTATGGTGATGAGTATTGGGTGTTGTATGTAAGTGATGAATCACTAAATTCTACCCCAGAAACCAATATTGCACTGTATGTTTGTATGTAAAACATACATTTTTTTGTTTGTAAAACATACATTTGTATGTTTGTTTGTATGTATGTATGTAAAATTTAAATTTAAAAAAAAATGGGGAGGAGAGACTTTCTCCAAAGATGATATAAAAAGACCAACAAGCTTATGAAAATGTATTCAAAGTAACTAAACATCAAAAAAATGCAAATCAAAATAATGAGGAAAGATCACCCCAAATCCATTAGGCTGATGTTTTTTTAAAAAATCAGAAAGTAGTGGGTTGCCTGGGTGGCTCAGTAGTTAAAGCCTCTGCCTTCAGCTCTGGTCATGATCCCAGGGTCCTGGGATGGAGCCCCGAATAGGGCTCTCTGCTCAGCAGGGAGGCTGCTTCCTCCTCTCTCACTGGCTGCCTCTCTGCCTACTTGTGACCTCTCTCTGTCAAATAAATAAATAAAATCTTTTTTAAAAAATCAAAAAGTAGTAAGTGTTGTTGAGGATACAGAAAATGTGGAGCTTTTGTGCCTTGTGCACTGTTCATTGAATTGTAAAATGGTGCAACTGACGGAAAACAGTAGTGAGCTCCTCAAAAAATTAAAAATAGAATTACCATATGATCCAGCAATTCTTCCAAGCAAATAACCAAAAGAACTGCAGGATCTCAAAGACATATAAGCACATCATGTTCATAGCAGTACTATTCACAGTAGCTAAGAGATTAAAAGCAACTCAAATACCCATTGACATAAATGGAAAAAACAAATGTAGTATATACAAACAATGGAATATTAGTCTATATTAGGGAAGGAAATCCTGTCTATAGTGTGGATGAATCTTGAACACATTATGCTAAATGAAATAAGCCAGTCACGAAAAGACAAACTTACGATTCTCCTTATATGAAGTATATAAAGAAGGCAAATTCATGGGAACAAAAAGTAGAATGGCAGTTCACAGGAGCTGGGGGAATTCAGGCAAGGGGAGTTTAATGGGTTTAAGGGGTACAAAGTTTCAGATTTGCAAGATGAAAAAGTTCCGGAAATCTGTTTCACAACAATATGCATCTATTTCATACCGCTGAAATATACTTAAAAATGGTTTCGTGATGGTAAGTTGTTTTGTAGTTGTTACCACAATTTTCTCTAAAGTTGCATGAGTGTTTTAACTGGCCTCGTTATCCAAACAACTGCTGTGATCTTTTGTGAAAGTGTGCTTTAAACACATGTCCAAGAAAGTCCTCAGAGAAAGAGGCCATTTCTGTCCCTTTAATAGCCCAGAGCTAGAGGAGCATATGATGATAAGAAAGTACACAAAATTAAGGTTGTCTGTGCAATATGAGTTTTAAAAAGTCAGAAAAATTGAGTGACTCAAAATATCTGCCCTTTAGTGCCTCAAAATTTCTCCTCTACTTTTGCATAATGCCTCAATTGCTTTCAGTTAAAAATTAGTATTCAGCATGAGGAAAATACAAATCAAAACCACAATGAGATATCACCTCACACCAGTCAGAATGGCTAAAATTAACAAGTCAGGAAATGACAGATGCTGGCGAGGATGCAGAGAAAGGGGAACCCTCCTACACTGTTGGTGGGAATGCAAGCTGGTGCAACCGCTCTGGAAAACAGCATGGAGATTCCTCAAAAAGTTGAAAATATAACTACCCTGTGTCCCAGCAATTGCACTACTGGGTATTTACCCTAAAGATACAAACGCAGTGATCCGAAGGGGCACATGCACCCAAATGTTTACAGCAGCAATGTCTACAATAGCCAAACTATGGAAAGAACCTAGATGTCCATCAACAGATGAATGGATAAAGAAGATGTGGTATATATACACAATGGAATACTATGCAGCCTCAAAAGAAATGAAATCTTGCCATTTGCGATGACGTGGATGGAACTAGAGTGTATCATGCTTAGTGAAATAAGTCAATCGGAGAATGACAACTATCATATGATCTCCCTGATATGAGGAAGTGGAGATCCAACATGGGGGGTTGGGGAGTAGGAAAAGAAGAAAAGAAACAAGATGGGATCGGGAGGGAGACAAACCATAAGTGACTCTTAATCTCATAAAACAAACTGAGGGTTGCTGGGAGGAGGGGGATGGGGGGGTAATGGACATTGGGGAGGGTATGTGCTATGGTTAATGCTGTGAAGTGTGTAAACCTGGCGATTCACAGACATGTACCCCTGGGGATAAAAATACATTATATGTTTATAAAAAATTAAAAAATTTAAAAATTTAAAAAAATAAAAATATTTTTAAAAATAAATTTAAAAAATTAGTATTCAGTATATGTTAATAAGTATCTACTTCCAATAAGCAATTCACAGGAATTAATTTGGTTCTATGGCATTTTCTTCTTCAACTAACAGAGATTTGCCCTAAGAGACATTATTAGAAAAGAGAGGGTATAAGTATAGATCACTGGATACTTCAATGGAAAGCCATCTCACGTGGAGTGCTACAAGTCAATACTAGATAAAAGGACAGTAAAAAGCACTGAAGAATAGGGATTCAGACACACTAATGAATTGTCTAGCTGGACATCTGTAAACTCACTGAGGCTATTTGGTTTTATATCCAACAAGTAGGGAATTTGAAGCACTGAGTTTTATCCCATTTAAATAATGATAGGCTAATAAGATACAAGTTTAATTACAGAATGATCTTTATTGCTTAGCTTTTATGAAAGAAACATTATTTCTCATCTACTTTTTTTTTTTTTAATTTATTTATTTGTCAGAGAGGGAGAGAGAGAGAGAGAGCACCAGCAGACAGAGTGGCAGGCAGAGGCAGAGGGAGAAGCAGGCTCCCTGCCGAGCAAGGAGCCCGATGTGGGACTCGATCCCAGGACGCTGGGATCATGACCTGAGCCGAAGGCAGCCGCTCAACCAGCTGAGCCACCCAGGCG